>MQRK01231922.1:16677-28605 GCA_001938485.1 Girardia tigrina
GCATAGAAATGATCGATTGTTACTAAAAAGCAGTAAAGAGGAAATAGCAGTTACTAATAGCAGTAATTCAGAAATCCGCCCCACGTTTTTGATTAGGTATAAAATTTCTCACATGTCTAAAAAAATTATTTTCCTCTTTTTAGTACATTGGTAATGCTTGAAAAACGTGGTTGTTTTTATAAAAAATTTTTTTATTAATAATATTATTTAACTATTTTTAGTTATCATTTAGGAATTTTTTTCAAAATTTTTTTATCAAATTGTATTGTCTTCGGAAGCAAGCCTGTATAAAACTTCATTCATGAAAATAAACGAAAAGATTGCTATACAGTGTATAAATTTGTAGATAATCGTAAGTGGTTTTTTGCAAAAAAAATTAGAAAAAATTATTTTTTTTCAAAATTTTTTTTATCAAATTGTATTGTCATCGGAAGCATGCCTGTATAAAAAAAATCAGCTCAATTGGATGACTGAAAGTGGTCGAAAAATCAATCGCAAGATTTGTTCCAGACAGACAAACAGACAAACAGACAAGAAAGCAAGCTAATAAAAACGTGGTAATATTTACTTAATAATTTAATTTAATACACTGTTTGATAGAAAAGTTTTTGTTCTATTAAAACCACTTTTTTCAAAAACGTAAATTTTTCTATTTTCTGTAGTTCAATCTAAGCCTAAGCGCTGCGAAGACAACATAAACCATATGGTATAACCGTTTGGTATGTCGGCAGCCAGAGTGACATTTCAGAAGTTGATGACCAACGTTTTGAGAGATATTTTATGGATAGAAGCATTAGTCTACTTGGATGACATTCTGAATCAGAACATTCTAATATTCTCAGAAACAGAAACAAAACCTCTTAAAAGATTAGATAAAGTATTCTCAAGAATGCAAGCCGCAGGACTTCGAATAAACCCGAAAAAAATTCAAATTTATCAAAGAGAACTGAGGTTTTATGGTCACATTTTGAATAAGGTTGGTGTTAAAATAGATCTAGAAAAGATAAAATAATTTTGAGCAGCAGAAATGCATGAAAAAAAGTTTGTTGGGACGTTTATTCACCAATATTGTAACTTTTAAAAATCATTAATGGAACTATGTAGTAGTGGGAGGACACACTATATTATTGCTATCCTGATTTTCAAAAGTAATTTATATTAGATAGAGATGCATTATTTGGTATTATTGGAGCAATCTTGGGTCAGAAAAATGATAGAAGTGAAGAACTGGTCATTAAGTATGGATCGTAAACGATGTCCAAACACGTAGTTTGATATTGCATCACTCGGAAAGCATTACTGGTAGTTTTATATTTTACGCAGCATTTTCAACAATATCTGTATGATGCAAGCTTTAAGTAAAGAACTGATCATAATGCTATATAATTCAGCATGACCGTGAATAAATCAATAATACCGCAATTTCAGAACTGGATGAATGAGTATTTTTAATGAATGATATGAGTAGTTTTAATATGATATTAGAATACAGAAAAGATGTATTACATCAAAATGCTGAGGCTTTGTCCTGAACAGAATGTCAAACGTGTTCTCTATGTCTTTTAAAACATAAAAAAAATCAAAATTGATCAAGACAATAAAGAGAATGTAGGCACTAAACACAGATGTATCACCTATTTCATAGCAGTATGACGATGCAAAAATAGTGAATACACGTGTGAGGAATATTTTAAATTGTTTGAATGTGTAAATGTATTGATGTTGTATGTTGATTTAAGTATGTTGAATTTAGAATGGTGATTCTCCCACCCAGATGGAAATTGGTATTTTTTTATTAAATTTAAAGTGATTGACTATTCGAACATAATTAAAATAATCATTTGATAAGTTCATAATTTAATTTCACAATTAAAATTAAGTTTAATTTAATTTTTAGTAAAATTTAAATTAAATGCATTTTTAATAATTTGATGATATTTTTATTATTTTGGATTTATTGAGAAATGGTAAAAATTATTATTTTTTAATTAATATTTTTTAGAGGTTAAATATTTTAAAAAATAACTTAGAAAAATTGTTCGAATAATCATGATTAAAAATAGAAATAAGAAAACCAATTAGAACGAGGACAAACGACGAAAGACCTTCTGAGAGTTGTAATGACTCTAAATGTAATTGCAAGAAAAATTCAAATGAGACTTATCTAAATGTTTTTAATACACTGAAACAATAAAGAACGGTGACATTACCAAAGTTTAGGTAAATAAAGGCCGTGTTCGGATTTTCAGTAACAAAATCTTGATCCCGAAAAAAATTTTAACAATTTTTTTGCCACGCAGGGTTACATAAAACGTATTCTTTCATGAAGGAGGAAAATAACATGAAAAGTTTGGTCAAAGAAGTGAAATTAGTGGTGCTTAGCTGTATAACATGTTAATATTAAAATCATAAACCAGGAAAACGAAAGAAAACATTTGGGAATTATTGTCTCCAAGTACCTTCCATGAAATTAACATGGATTTCTGTGTACCACTACATTTTGTAAAAGGGAAGAAATATAACTTTGGAATCATTGACAGATTAAGCACGTACATTGGATTTACGGTTGTCAGTAATCAAGATGAAGCAATATTGATCACAACGTTTCTACAAAAATGAACATTCAGATTTGGAACCCCAATGAAAATTCATGTAGATAGTGATCGAGTTTTTGAGTCTCAAACGTTTTTTTTACAATATGCAAAATCTATGCAGATGGTAAATTCATTTTTCAGACTATATCACTGTTGGACCACCCAAATAATTGACCCCTTGCATTCGCATTATCATTATTATGTTCGCATTATTATTATTATTATTATTATTATTATTATTATTATTATTATTATTATTATTATTATTATTATTATTATTATTATTATTATTATTATTATTATTATTATTATTATTATTATTATTATTATTATTATTATTATTATTATTATTAATTGTGAGGAATATTTTTGAATGGTGTTTATTGTATGTTGTTTGGTATGTTGTTTTAGGATTGTGTTTCTCCCACCCAGATGGAAGATTGATATTTTAAATATTTTAAAACGTCGGGTTGTTTAATCAATTATTAAAATTTAAATAATCACTTTAAAATTAAACTAATATTTCATAAATAATATTTTAATAATATTTTCGTAAAATAAATAAAGTTCAAAATTAAAGTTTAAATTATTTTTGTAATAATTAAATTGTAATTTAAATTTGTTTGAATAATAAGATGTTAAAGAATATTAATAAATATTATCAATCAAGAAGGATTTATTAAAATCGTTATTTTTACAAATTGAATTTATTATTTTATTTTTTTAATTAAAATAATTTTACAGAATTATATTCAATATTTTACAAAATTTAGTTTAAAATAAATATCGAAATCTACAGAATTTAACTACAAATAATTCTTAAAGTTATTACTATTTAAAAAATAATTTCAAACTTTCCAGATAGCTTTAATATTTAAAGAATTATCTATTTTTTTAAATTAAATTTTTGAGAATTACTTTTTAAAATTAATTAGAGATATTTTTAATTATAATTCTTTTCAAGAACTTTTGATTTTAGACAATTCCTTATTTTAAATATTCAAAAATTTTAGAGTGCGCCAGATCCTCATAATCTCAATTTTATTTTATCAATACTCTGAATGCATAAGATAAAAGAGTATATAATATGAATAAATAATTAAATAATATAAGTAAAGGTCGCAGTGCTTTTCCCCCACTCTCCAAACAAGACATTGCAATAGCTTAAAGCTAAATTCCCCTGCAAGTACTGGAAAGAGGTAAGAAAAATCACGGTGACTGCATAATAATATATGCTAGTTTAGTACAAATATTCATGTAAGAAAGATTTATACAATGGCCTCCGCCGTAAAATTTTGATATTTTTATTATAAAAAAATTCCTGTATTAATATTATGTAATTTATTCGAGATTACCAAAATAAATATATATAAGAGTAATAAGGAATTCTATTTAACATAAGATTGTATCAAATAATGAGACCAGTAAACGATAAGTACGTAATTCTTGAAACTTTGGTTGACAATGAAAGAGGTTCAAAGGTCCTATTGGCCAGTCTGGCTGAGAACTCAACTGAAACAGTTATTATAAAGTCATTCGATAAAACGTTTCTTGAGTATTTTGTGATTTTGAATGATGTAACTGTTTCAAAAGAGTTATTGGTACTGCAACTGATGCAAGGAGTTAATGAATTCGTTCAGTTAATTGACTTCTTTGAATCTGAAACGCATGTGTTCGTTGTTATGGAAGATTTAAGAAAAGAATATGATGATTTATTTACTGTTATAGTAGACAACAATGAAGATTTAAATAAAACCACTGTAATCATGATTTTGAAAAATTTAATTAAATCGCTCCTATTGTTATGCGAGGAAGATGTGTTTTATTTGGATATTAAACTTGAAAATATCATGATAAAAAAGGATAAAAGTCACATTAAATTAATAGACTTTGCTGATGTGATATTTGACTGTCCAATAGTGCAAGGAACTTTAGGGACAAATGGGTATTTTAGTCCAGAAATGATACGCAAAGAGAAGTGTGACATTACACGAAGTATTGTCTTTTCAATTGGTGTTTTAGCATACGTTCTGGTTTACTCGGAATTTCCCTTTTATGACAAAAGAGATGTACTCACAACTGAACCTCGTTTCTATAATAAATGGACAAAGATCAATAAATTTATTGTAAATTGTCTTATTAAAGATGATAATAGAAGGCCATCAATATATCAACTTTTAAAGTTTCCTATATTTTTATAAAAATCATATTGATATATATTAGAAGAATATTATATTTAGTATATATATTTTTCTAATACATGTTTATATTAATACATTATCTAATATAACAAATTACAAATTAGTATTTCTAAACTTGCATTAAATAAAAAAATATTGAAAAGTTTCAGTACTTTTTACAAATAGTTTTATTATTTTTATTACAATTATTATTAATATTTTATTCAAAAAGTTTAAATTTGAGTATGTGTTTGGGATTTACGGAAATTATAGTTTAATAATAAAAAAATGAAGCATAATTTTTTTCTGAGATTATTTTGATTGTATTTGAATTTTAAATTCTCATGAATTAATTTAAAAAACAATGGCAATATTTTTATAAAGCAAAAGAGACACCATTTTAAAATTTTTTTGCGATAATATATTTTGACTGTTTTACCGTCATCTTCAGATCACTGATTTTTAGCTTTTACGGCTTTTACTTATGCAATTGATGATTGTGAAATCCAATACGTAAATTTAATCGATAACTCAACAAATTGGCTGAGAGTTCCACTTGAACATTAATTTAGTGTCAGAGACCATATTAACAGAGTTTCACTCGACACACTCTCTCAATAATTTTTAAAATGCTTACAAAGAATTTTGAAATCATTTATACTCAAATCACATATGCTGAGAGATATTACTCTTACCCCTCTTTATGCGTGCTCTTGGACTCGTTTGCAGAGATGACGGACAATATCTCCTATGTATGTGGTATTGCACCCATTACATGTATACTGATAAACCACGTCGAAACACAAACTCAAAGGACTAGGTGATTTATTTGAAAATATATTTTCAACTTTAAATGACTGAGATATGATTTTTAAATTTAAAAGATTATTTGTTGCTTTGAGAATAGAATTCTTTAGATGTTTGAATCCTTCAGAATAAGGTAAGCTCAATGTGTAACTCGGTATAAAAGAATTTTTAAACAAAAAAATCCTTTTCGACTTTATCCTCTACTTTTTCATCCACAGGTGAATCAATTGTCTCGTTAGATTGAGCAATCTTAATTTGTTATCTTTCAATAATTTTGTCTAAAGTCTCACGAAAGAGTTTCTCAATACAAGACTTAGGATATCCATTGATATTCAGCAATTTACTCAATGTTTCAATGCTTTTATTAGATTTGGTAAAATAGAATAAAGGGACCAAAATACGGTAAAGTGAACCTTTGATCATATTCCTCTTATATCTAGACTCACAAAAACTGTCTGGTGATGTGTATAAACCAGTATCAGTTTTCTTACGATAAATTTCTGTCTCAAATGTATTTTATATCAGTTAAGAAATATAGAACGATATTTTTTCCATTTCTTTCCTCTTCCATTGTAAAAACAATATTTGGATGAATTTATTTCATGAAATGTAGAAACGAAGACACATGTTCCTGAGATTTAACGACCAGAAAAACGTCATCAACATATCTTTTATATAAGAAGCATGGGTAACGACAGAGATTTTTTGTAAGGGAGTGGTAAATATTATATTACAGAAATAAGTATGAATATATATATATATATATATATTGTAAAGTAAAATCTATATAATAGGGATAAAAATAAGACGACGCGTTTCGATATAATAATAATCTCATCATCAGGTCACAAAATGTACTAAACAAGTACACTATACGGAAACTTACCGAAAATAAATAAAATTTATCCAATAAATTATTGGATGAAAATAATTTTTATTTCACCTTTTCCCTAAAATTAAGAAAAATGCATTAAATGCAATCAATCTCATTCTCGTAAACCAACCATTGGCAGCTATCAATTGCCATTAGAGAAAACGATATGTTTTCTCTATCGTTTCGTACTTTACAAGGTAACGCAGACATATGATAAAGATGATCTAAATATTTTGGAATGTTATTCTGTGAAGTACAAATCATAGAAATAACCGGTGGCATCGGAATTACATCTTTATGAACTTTTAGAAGTCCAACATTATTCATTTTACTTATATAATTTGATTAATCAATAATAACAAAGTCATTTCCCTTGTCATACTTACGAATTCGGATATTTTTTTGGATAAATTTTGTAAAATACGAATTTCTTTATTACATTGTTTTAAAGCAGTGTCGGGCAACCTTTTTCGAATTACGGCGTCCTAAACTTAAAACTTTTTTTCGCGGCGCACCTGTGGGACTCACTATAAATTTACTATTAAAAATAAATAAATACTGATAAATTTTGATTCATTAATTCAGCCGTTCGAGTCACGTTCACAACTATTTTTATCTTTTATTTCAAAAAATTTCTGTTGACAAGTAAATAATAATTAATTAAATTGGTCAATTCAAACAAAACAAATTTTTGACCTTCAATTCAATCTTTAACAATTTCAACAACAATCAAATGTTCTCTACAAAGTTTTTTTTATAGACACAATTTTTTTTAAAAATGTTTTTTAATTAATTGCTTCATATTTGGATCTTCCATCTCTCCCCGCATGAAGCAATTAATTATCATAATTGTCCTAACTCTGTTGACCCTCTGCTCGCCGTCCCCTCGCTCGTCCCGACTGTATTCTTCTCGCTCGTCCCGAGAGTGTTCTCCTCGCCGCATCCGCCCATACCATCCCTGTGACAACCACTCAAACTCAACTCGCCAGGAACACTCACACTCTTCTCGCCATGAAGTCTCACCCTTTCCTTGCCATGACAACTTACACTCAACTAGCCATGACATTTGTCTAAAACGAACTAACATTCTGAGCGATTGCTTTTGACGACCGTATTGATTTTTATGAGCATCATGCTCATCAGTTTGTTCTTTAGTAGATCTTTCTTTTCTGTATTCATCTGTTCCACTGAAAACATCTGGACCATCATTTGCTTTTGGAATTTCTTTAATATTCTGATTTATTAACCGATCTTTCCCATGGCGAGCCTTCCACTGTCCAAGGACTTTAATCTCAGTGGTTTTTATTTTCTCAGTATCATCTTACATTTCTCTCCATTTAGATGTTGTTATATCAATCGTTTCATTTTCCACAATATTGCGTTCATAATTTGCTTCATTGTTGACTGATGCCTCGTCATAATCTTTGTATGAATCCGGCTCTTTTTCAGTAATACGCATTTCACGGTTGTCGAATGGCGTATTGTTAAAAAATCCTTCTTTGGCATTTTTGCCTCGATCATTGTTTCTTGGTCGTCGGTAATTACCTCGACCTCTACGCAATCCTCTTTCTTCCATAAACCAATCTCGTCCTCTGTCTTCTCGATTATCATAATTTTCATCAAAGTAACCCATTTTATTGTTTTCAAAATCATTTTTATTACTGTACGTAGGAGCATTTGAAAATCGATTAAAGCTAACACCTGATTGACCCTTGAAATATTTAACTCGATTATAGTCTTCTCCTTTGACTCGGTCTTTTCTGAACTGTCGTTCACGATTATGTGCCATGAATTGACATGCCTCGCTTGATTCCTGTGACTTATTGGAGCGGAGAATTGCCAATTTGACCGAACATTTTTGCCATTCTAGTAATTCATAAATAAAATATATAATTAAATTAATAAATTAACCAATTAAATAAAAGAAAAGAAATTAAATTAAATAAAAAATATATATATAAATTAATAAGTTAAATAAATTAAAATAATTAAATAAATCTATTTAAAATTAGGTGGATAAATAAAATAAATAAAATAACTAAATGTGAGACAGTTGAGTTTTTCAATTTTTTCTATCGCATGAAATCGGATACTCAAAACAAGTAAATTATTAAGATTTTCTAAGTGTTCAATATATCGAATCTGTTTGTCCTCTTTGCCGCAGTCCAGATTCAGTTTTTTAATTCTATCAAGACGGTCTTCGTGCGCTGATATTTTAATAAAATCCTCCGTCATATAGCGCACTCCAGATCGATTCATGAATGGTGTCTGAATCGGTCGATTGGAAATATACAATCACAAACACTCATTAACTCAATCAAATTCAAATCGACATAGAGAATAAAAAAAATCGGATTGTCTATTCGAACTGGAGTGAGTGAAGTTCCTGACAAAGGAGGCACATATTCTCGGATTGAATAATCCTTTCATAGTGACAATCGATTGAACGTAATACGATAGTATGTGACTGAACGGATTTTTGAATCGGTCGGTTGATTGGTGTGTGATATTATGTCATGTATTTCACCAAATCAAATGGTGAGCCTCTTTTTTTGGCATTGTAATTAATCTTTCTCGCCAGTAAGTGTATGTTTGCTGTTGTCTGCATGCATGCGTTTGTTGGTGTGGTAAGGGTGAATTATAAAATAAACAGAAAATCAAAACAAAGATGATATATTTTTTATAATTATTTATTTCTTTATACACAAAATTACAGGTTTAAATTTACAATTTAAAGGTGTTCCTAAACCTTATTTAAGAATTTGTATTTTGGATAATGAAGGAAACGAATCGTCGCTTACCTCCGAATGATTTTAGAAATATATAAAAATATATTAAGCAAATATATAGATTATATGGTATTCAATCAATGATCGCACCTTTCTTCAATTATGAATCTTTTTTGTTCGTAGTAAATTCTGGTTGAGGGCTTTATATATAGTTGCTCAAATGTAAATTAAATCGTCGGGTGAGACTACATCTAGAAGATCCTTTGAATTTTGATTTGAAAATTGATCACTCTTTCTTTAAAATTAATTAGCTACTTTTCGCTTTACCTTTCAATATATAATTAAGGGCGCTTTCTTTCTAAAATCTCTCTCTTTTATACTTCTTCCTTTTATTTTTAATTTCTTTATTTACTAAAATTTAAATTCTATTTATCTTTCTAGAGTAAATACTTGTTCTTTCTTCCTTAATTATTTATATTTTTACTTAAATCAAATTCAATTGTTTATATATATATTATATTTATTATGATAAAAAGGTAAATAATTTTTATTATACCCAATTAATTAAAACAAAATATTTAATTTTTAATATTTATTTTTTATATATCTAACATGTTTGTATGTATTGTGAATGAAATGTAATTGATTGGTTGAATGTGTTGTGTGTGTTATTTTTTTTAATTGTGAATTATAATCACAATTTTCAATTTTTTTTAAAAAAAAAGGGAGTGTTGATTGATCAATTAAAAAACAATTACAATTTTGGAAAATTACGGATAAAGAGTTTCATAAAGAATAAAAGTTGATATCTCGTTTCAATTCAATTTTTTTTAATCAATTAATCGTTATTGCTTTTTTTGAATACAATTAAAAAGTTTTTCAATTAAAAAGGTGTCGTAAAAACAATTTAAAAAAAATAATAAAAGATTAACAAACAAAATGGCCGATAGAGAAACGAAAGTTTACAGAGCTAAATTAGCTGAACAGGCTGAAAGATATAACGAAATGGTTGATGCGATGAGAGATGTCGCTAAGATGACTGGCGAATTGAATATGGAAGAGCGTAATTTATTATCCGTAGCATACAAAAACGTAATCGGAAGTCGGAGAGCATCGTGGAGGATAATGAGTAGCATCGAACAAAAAACCGAACAAAAAGATCCTTCTCGACTTCNATTGATTAAAGCCTACCGAAGTCAAATTGAAAAAGAATTGAAAGAAGTTTGCGCTGATATAATAGCCTTACTTGATGAGTTCTTGTTGGTGGCTGCAAATGGCGGTGAAGCTAAAGTGTTCTTCTTGAAAATGAAAGGCGATTATTACTGTCTTCTGTCCAAAAAATCGTGGAGACACGGATTCATGTCCACTTATGTTGTTTCTCTCCAGTAAAGAAGCACATAATAAAGTTGCTCCTTTTATGACTTCTCTCTGCCGAAACTGTACCAACGCAGGTCCACGCGAGCGGTGTCAATCGAGCTATTGGTTCATTTAATCGTCCTTTAACTTCTTTCATAAAATATTGCAGATTTAAATAATCTGCTCCTAAAAACCAATCAACCTGATTCTGTTTTTAAAAATCTCCAAACGGAATGTCCTTCAACTGTGGCCATTTGCATTTTATTTTTTCCCAATCACACACTTTTAAGTCTCCCGTTACGTCATCAACAACTAAGAGACTCAGTCGTTGTCTTAACGATCCATTTGTGGAATTCAGCTCAACATTTACTCTATCAGCTTTTACTGATTTGGTACCATTCAAAACTCGAATTTTCATTTCTTTGGTTTCTCCGACTAAACCCAACTTGTCAGCCACATTTTTATTAATGAAAGAATTTGTGCTAGCGTCGTCAATTAACAGGTTCACTCTGAGTCGATTTCCTTTATTTATTAGATAAACGGGAATGGTTCTCAAAGACACAGAGAATTCATTTTCCTCTATGAGATCAATGACAAATGTCCCACCACTCGGAATCTGATTAAACTCTTCTTCTGATGTTTTGCCATTTCGCTCTTCTTTACTTTCCGTGTGTTTATTTTGATCTGAACTTAAAACATCTTTTTTCGAGTGTAGGTTTCTACAGTTGCTCCCAAATCTACAATTGCCGGATTCAAAATATTTTCATTTGATTGGACTTTCTTCCTTTATTAAATCGTGTATGTATCTGCATGCATTTCCTCTTTTACAAATTCCCTTTTGAAAATCCCAACATAGTGTCCTTCGAAATTCTCTTTCTGGTTGAGATACCCTTTTTTCTTCCTTTTGAAAAAAAGCTTTTCCACTACATATTTCTCGAATATCTTTCTTTCGATCTTTGGGATTAAATTATACTCATTGTCATATTATATTTGTCTTTCACATTATCTCTGGTACTCAACATTATTTCATTTTATTTCATTTTTAATGGTTACTCGATACTCCTTAGTAATTGTGAGAAGTGGTTGCAACGTCTATATCAGAATTCATTTTTTTAAACACCAAAATTTATAACTATAACAATTCACATTTCTAAAACAAATTTTCCTGTTAATTTAATTTAATTATCTCGACCCAAATTAATCTATTAAATTCTTTTCCATTTAATTTTTAAAATCCTGAAAATTTATTTCGAAAATTTATTTCAAAATATTATGTAAACTTTATTTTCAAAATCAATTTTTAAAATTGCTTATTAAAAATATTTTTATTTATAAATAAATATTTAATATTTTTGTTTTCTTGACATTTTTAATTTTAAGATATTTAA
>MQRK01231928.1:0-10495 GCA_001938485.1 Girardia tigrina
ATATATATATATATATATATATATATATGTATATATTTTTTAATTAAATAAAAATATTCATTATTATAAGTATATATAAAAATATATATTGTTTCAAAATCGATCGAAATTGAACAATTTTGAATGTAAAAAAATTCAATTATTGTTTTTGTAAAAAGATTTTTTATGTTTATTTGAAAAAAAAATCGAGTGTTTTATGATTCAATTTGTTTTTGATAAAGAAAGGATTAAGTAATGTAAAAAGAAATGTGAATTTATTTTTTGATTTGTTTTATCGAAATAAAAGTGAAAAATTGTTGATTGTACGTGACTACAAATAAATTGATTTTTAAATCGAACTCTTTTTGATTGATAGTTTGGATTGATAGTTTATCCGCTAAAATATGACAACTTTTATTAACGGTTTAAATTTCCGTCGAAACTATTTCAAAGATAATGATGTAGCGAAATTTAATATCGAAAAAATTGTCAAAATGAGACAACAGAAATTTAATGATATTTTGGTGAAAAATTCGTTCAATAGAGACACGATAGATCGATACAGAATTTATTTAAATAAAAATAAGGAGGCGTATAAGCCGGTGGAATTTGTCAGTTGGGAGCAATTTCGATCTGAGGATAAAATTAATCGATTCATCTGCGAATTATCCGACGCCGATTTTGATGAGAACACCGAAGAAAGTACTCAATTAAAGATTATTACCAAAAAATGGACCCAGCAAATTCGAACCGAACCACTGCGCCACTCTGTTGCCTCCGTCCGATCCTCGGGGCAACTTGAGGGTCGGGTGGATCACCCTGATTAAGTAAAATGAAATAGAACAAACCTAACTATTGTTAAAATTGTAATTTTAATCGTTTTAGCCCTCTGGAACCCGATTATTGAAATTACTGTGAAGCATATGTAACATAAGTATAGAATGCATTGTCCAGAATAAATGGAAAATCAGAAGACATAATTATTAACACAATTATCAATCCCTACATTAAGCAATTTTGAATTTAACCGTAATCGTAAAGTAGTTTATTTTCTGTCTATAATAATATTGTAGCCGAGCAGTCATGGATAGTAGTCCCATGATTCTGATTCCCTTTGATTATGTATATCGACTTGACACATCCGCGAAACGGGAATCTAAAGGTTCATCTCGTAGTTAGATCTGTAAGGTGGTAGTTCAAATGGGTTTCTAAAGAACTCGCGTCTGACTCTCCTATCGAAACAGCATTCGGATCGACGATGGATACTTCAGTTTGCGTTGTCTCCTGGTATTGCGTTCAGTGATTGATTCCCTTCTTCGGATTGTCTGGACTGATTGGTTCTGCACGGAAGATTTTGAGTAATTGTTCTCATTCAATTTTGTGCACTGTGTTGAGATGTGTGATGAGCCATCCTTTGGTCTTGTAGTTCTTTCGGAATAGATCGCAATTGAATTCCTCTGGCTCTTCCTGAGGGACTTTTGGTCTATGATATTGTTTCTTGCGTCGATTCAATTCGGTTTACTCCGCGAATACCCTGAAACAAGATTCATATGAACACTCAAACAGTTTCATCCGCGGTCTGAAAAGTTTTGGCATGTCTTCTGATCTCCACCCAATTATTCATCTCTCACATAATATTGAGTCGATCTTATCTTTCAACTTGAGTTGAACGCTTTCATGCTGAATGAATTTTTAAAAATCATCAAATGAGGCATATGAGGAATAAATGAATGTTTGATGTTTTGTGTTTGAATGTGTATGTTGATTTTGAAATGTGTCTCTCCTACCCAGATGGATGATTAATGTTTTATTCTTATTATCTAAAAATATGTAATGTTTAAATTCATTTTTAATTTCAAATAATTTTAAAATTTTAAATAAGTTAATTAATTTTTACAATATTTAAGAAATAAATCAAATTAATATTTTTTTTAAATAATAAATAATCATTTTAATTATTATACAATAAGTTTTGAGTGAATATTTTAATTAAATATTTATTTCCCCATTTTTAAAAAAATAATGAGAATTAATTCATTAATAAATTTCATTTAGAATGCAAATGTACGAAAATTTTGACAAAGATTGTCTTATGAATAATCAAAATTGTTGTTTAAATAAAAATATAAAAAGTCAAATTTGTGTTCTTAATAAGGTAGTTTCTCCAAAATGTCATTCCGTATCTTTTCTTGATGCTGATAAATATTTATTGTAGATCACATTTCAATTTCAAACTTTTTATACAGAGTATTTTCTAATGCCCACTTGATTGGCTCTAAATCGCTTGCTCTCTTTATCAGAAATCAGCGTCAATGGACCGTTAAGAGCCACTCTCTATTGATTATATTAATAAATTTAAATCAAAATTAAGTATAAGAAAAGCTGAAGTTCTTTCAGGTTCTCAGTCTAATTGTAAATACTGTGAATCATCCAATGCAATACTTAATAATCAAATATAATTATACTATATTATTAATCAACAAGTACGTGAGTTGCTTTGGTGTATGGGTTCCACAAAATATGAGCAAAAAACCTGATTTATATAAATTTGGGATTCACTTTACAAACGTAATGAAGATGCACCGTTTTGAAAGACGTTTTATCGATGTGTAGAGAAAAAATTCATTGAGTAAGCCAGACGAATAGTTTTTCTGTGATACTCTCCTTAGGCATATTGTGTTTTAGTATTTCTTGAATGATTTTTCTTACCTTTTCTAAGTAAACATCTGGTATATTATCTTTCATTCTATGGTCGCATGCTTCTGTGTAATTTTTGAATGATAACGCTGTATGTTTTTAGCAAATGGTATTTGTATCTCTATTTCATGTCGCTACCCAATAAGTCTTGAACAATGATCTCCTGCTTTGATATCGTGACTCCTGCGAATCGAAAAACCACTTCACATTCCTCTATGAATGTCAACTTTATGGAATTATTAGAGTAACAATTTGTTCGTTTTCAACATTTTATTTGTCTTTTAGTTATTTTAATTAATTCAATTTTTAATTATAATTTTAATATTTCCAAGAAAATGATCATTTGATATCTTATAATTATGAATAGTCGATGAGAAAAATGAAAGAGATAATTCATCCAAATTTTGCTGAGAAAATGACTAATCGTGTCATCAAAATACTTAAAGGAATAATCAAAAAATAAGTTTTTCTCACCAACAATGACTGAAATCAAATGTCTTTGGATTTCTGTCTCTCCACATTTTGAAAATCGATTCCAGAATGTCCCGCTCTTTGAACTTTAAATTGTCAAAATCAAAGAATGGAAGCATTTTACGGCAAAGATCTGGATCTGTCACAAGTCTGAATGTATAAATGAAAGGACATTAAAAATAATCACAAATCAGTCATAACAGTTCAAACACAATTGAAATGAATTGTTAGATACAGTTGCCATGTTTCCCTAGAGACTGACTAGGGATAGCGGATTCATGGTGCATATATAGTTCTTGTTGTTAGGGATGGGCAAATTTCGTCTGATTATAACAAAATTATAAATTGATCAAAATATTTTTTCAGCAGAAAATCATAATTGTTCGTTCAGCAAAAATTACAATTAAATTATTATCTGATCAATTTATTTTTCTTTGTTTCTATCTCTCTGTCGATTACACAATTACATAGTTTTCTATTGCATAACAGACTATTTATCGATTACATTATATTATATATGCAGTGATTGATAAACAGTTTTTTCTTCAGTTGCTAAGGAAAGGGTCACGGTTACCGTTACCATGGTTACAAACACCTTGATTTACTGTATCCGTTGCTAATGAAAACGGTCCCTTGGTTACCGTTGCTAAAGGTAGCTGAAGAACCGGCAACCAATAAGAAACATTTCTAGAGTACTGGGGGCCAATCAGAAGCGTTTCCAAAGCAAAGGGAACCATTGCTAGGGAAATCGGAACCGTTGCTAAGGTGATCTGAACCGTTGCTGTCTAGACTAGTGTGATCGGAACAGTTGCTAGGGTAATTGGAACCGTTAATAGGGTGATCAGAACCGTTTCTGTCTAGGCTAGAGTGATTGGAACCGTTGCTAGGCGGATCGCGACCGTTACTAGGTTAATCGGAACCGTTTCTATGGTAACCTCAACCTTGGAAACGGCCTCTCTGCATTTGCTATACTACTTCCGTTGCTATGGTAACTGGTAATCCCTAGCAACGTTATGAGATTTCGATCACTTTCCGTATGGGTAGGTCAGTAGCACATAACTATCTATTTTACATGGTTGCAGACGCGTTTTCATTAGTTACAGTACCGATTTCCATAGTAAACGAGCAATTTCATTGGTTACCGTGGTCCGCCGGCATGGTAACGTCACCGCTTCCATTGTAATGAAGATTATCTATTGAGGTCGAAAAATTATCGATTGAGGGCGAATGATTATTTTCCCCCTACTGGTGATGTTGTGTTTATACAAGATGGGGCATATTGTCACACCAACAGCAAATCCATGCAATGCCTCGCCGCTAATCATGTTGCAGTTTTACCATGGCCTGGCAATAGCCAGACCTCAACCCTATTGAGACCCTCTGGGCTATAGTCAAGGGCAGGTTACGAAAGGAAAGGACTCCACTAAAGGACTCATCCCCTCTCTCTTATCTGCTTGGATCAGGGATATTTCTTTTATTGATACCTGTCAAAATTTGATTGAGTCAATGCCATACCAGGTACAAGTCATTATTGCAGCAAAAGGTGGTAATACCAAATTTTGACTTTAATGTATAATTTTTAAACGGATATTCATGATGTATACTTCTTTTAAATATTGGAAATGAAAAGTATTAAATACTTGTTACTGTCTTTTAATATCTCTTTCCTTTTAAAAGTAAGAAATTTTATATACATATGCAAATTTAAACATTTAAGCAAAAGTTTCTGTAAAAAACCTTAAATTTTATACGGGTGACTATTAATTTGCTCCCCACTGTATATCCATTGAATTTAGGAACCTATTTTTAAAGGCATTTTACTCAAACAATTTTCTCCATTCTGCATACTTACTCATTTTCAATGACAATAAATGATAATGTGAAAATTTGATAGAAAAAACTTTTTAAGGTCTCTAAATTGCAACAAAACGGTCCCATTGGAGTTCCTGAACAATATTAATAGAAAAAGATCTACTTATAAATTATAAGTAGTTTATATTAAACAAACAAATGAATTGAAAAATAAATTAAGTCCAGTAAACCGACTCAAAGTCTAACTAGTAAATCAAAAAAAATTTTATATACATGCTGTAAAGTAACAACTTTACTTTCCCGATCGCGCATGAGTTGATTGGTGATATCTACAAAAGGTCAAATTGTGCAAATGCAATAGATGTATGCGGTAATTATTTGCTGTAAGAAGCACACAAATTTACTGGTATAAAAGTAAATTATAATTTTGTATGTTTTAGAAATAAAGTTTTATTAATGAGTTTGTCATGTCATTTTTATATATAAAAATGAAGGATTCCAAAACATGCTTTATGCGAGCGGAATTCTGCTTAGGCAAAAGAATTTTTTATTGTTTTTTTTGAAAATATATTTTTAATTAAAATTTTGTTGGCTATTAACAACATCACAATTTGAATGCAAACATTTATTGACAACACAAACAGATTCTCCACAACAATTTTTAGAGGTCATCTTTCTTTGATTGATATAGTTTTTTGTTAATGTATTCAAATCTAAAAAACAACGAATCGGAAATTTTAATATTAAATTTTAATTTCTCATAATTTTATTGGATAAAAAGACATTACGTAATTTGTTAAATGAACATTAATTTTTAAAATATATTAAATTTAATAAGTTAAAATCGTATATTAAAAATATTATTAAAATTTATAATTATCAAACTTTAATTAATTTGTACTTCAAATTAATATCATTAGATTCAAATAATCAATCAATAAACATATCAATCCCATCTGAGTAGGAGAGTCACAAATCTAAACAGCATACAAACAACAAACTTACAACATTCCAAATTATCCCTCACATTGGCAAAGTATTGTTCCGTCGTCATAAAGAATGGACAAAAAATATGTTTTGGATTTACTAGTTATTGTCTTTTTAAAATATTGGGTTGGCCAAAAAGTCTGCGTTTTTTACTAAAATATTTATTATCAAAAAATGACATGGATGCACAAATATTTTTACACGATATACTGTCCATTATTTTCAATCACTTTCTTCCATCTTTCCAGTAGCGTCATTATTCCTGATTCATAAAAACCTTTGCCTTTGTCAGCAAAAAAAGCCGTCTAGGAATGATTTGATGTCATCATCACTAGCGAATGTTTTTCTGTTTAAGGAATTCTGCAGTGATCTAAATAAGTGAAAATCCGATGGGGAAAAGTCTGGAGAATACGGTGAGTGCGGCAAAACCTCCCAACCCAGTGATAAGAGTTTCTGGTGACTGGTCAAACTTGTATGCGGTCTTGCGTTATCATGCTGAATTACAACTCCTTTTCGATTTGCCAATTCAGGACGTTCCTATTGAATTGATTGTGCCAATTTCTCCAGCTGACCACAATATCTGTCTGAATTGATGGTTTCATTCCTCGGAAGGAGTTCAAAAAACACAATTCCTTTAAAATCCCACCAGACGGAAAGCATAACCTTCTTTTGGTGAATTTATGCTTTTGGGATCGTTTTGGCAGGCTCACCGCGTTTTGTCCATGATCGTCGGCGTTCCACATTGTTGTAAATAATTCATTTTTCGTCACCCGTAATCAAGCGTTTTCAAAAATGGATCACTTTGTTCTCGCTTCAAAAGTGAATCGCAAATGTCTACATGTTTCACCAAATGAATTTCTTTCAGTTCATCTGGTAACCACATATCGAGTTTACTGACGAATCCAAGTTTCTTTAAATGACTTCCAACACTTTATTTTGATATTTCCAGAGTCTCTGCAACTTCTCTTGTCGTCATATGTGGATTAGATTTGATCAGTGCTGTTATTTGTCGCCATCAACTTCAACTGGTCGACCGGAGCGTGGTGCATCTTTCAGATGAAATGTTTCAGAACGAAATTTAGAAAACCAGTATTGACACTGTCGAAGTTTTAAGGAGTCACTACCATATACAAAACATATCTTGTTATGAGCTTGCACAGCTGTTTTCCCTTTGCGAAAATAATACAACAAAACATGACGAATATGCTCATTTTGATTTTCCATTTCCAATGGACGGTGTAGTAATAAATTAAAATAAAATCAATTAATATTTTGTATAAACATAGTCTGAAAATTGAGGTTTCAGAATATATAATTGAATTTAAATTTTATCACATCGTTTTATATTTTGAAGCTTTTTATTAGGACGTACTTAAAAACGCAATGACTTTTTGGCCAACCCAATACAAAAAATATAAAAGGAAAATAATGTCTCAAGTAAAATAATATTTTTTAAAAAACTTATTTTATTTGATCAATTTTTATATTTTATTAAATTGAACATTTTGTTTTTTATAAAAGAAAAATATTTTAAACATTCAATTGATGACACTTAATATGACAAAGGAAAATAAAAATAATTCATTAAATAAAGAAATAAATAATTTTACAAGTGAAAAGTCAGTAGAAAATGAAATGAATACCGAATAAAGTCAGAGGACATCTTTGACACAAAATCGGCGCTCTGTTGGCGCAATAAACCGTTCCCAAAGAGCTCAAGAAAGAGCTCTGTTTTGTCCTGTAAACCAATTTGCGACAGCGGCAGCGCTGCGACAACCGTCTGTAGCATATGTCGAGCATACAACTCTATACAACTCTCAACGATGTAAAACTATTTACGAATTATTATCATTATTGAAACTCTTGTTGTAATTTTATTTACATTGATCCTTTTATTGTGAATCTTCTTGAGCGAACAAATGGTCTTGATGATGTGCCGACTGTCTCCGCAACCGACCAGCAGGATATTTATATCATCTATTAATTAGAGATTATAACTACACAAAATAATTCATGTAGGGAATTCCGTTTTCAATTGAGCTTTATTTAATTTTATTTGATTTTTGACTCGAATTAAAGAAATAATTTGAATGTTTTCAACCGGATGAAATTCTCTTCTTAAATTGTAACTGTAAGTACACGATGTATTCACACAAGTCAGCTGTCCATGTCATCAATTGATCATTATTGTATCACTTTGTTCTCTCGCCATCATTATAGCCTCTTTAATTTAGCACTTTCGATTAATATCTTATTAATCATCTTATGTAAGTTCTTAGGGTGAGGTGACACTTAATACCGCGATAGTTAATCATCGACACTTAAACCCTGTGGCAGTTAATACCGCGACTTTTAACACCAAATTATTTAATCCAAAATATTTAAAAAATTTAAATGATTATTAAATTAAAATAATAATATTTTTATTTTAACTTTTTATTATTAATTGAAATTGGTGTCCGGTAATTTCATCGCGGTAATTACCTCTAAAAATGTTTTACTTTTTTAGGAAAAATCTTTATTCACATAATTATACCAAATTAATACCGAAATATTTAACACCGTAGGAAAACATCGAAACAATTACATTTATAAAAGGGTTTGTATATAAAATACCCCAAATTTAGGTTATTAAGAAAATTAATTGAGTTTTCTTTACATTTATTTTTATCACTATTTGAATTGCCACTAGAACTCCATAAAACTTGCGTAACTCATCGTTCTTGATTGATAATCATTAATAATATTCTTTACCGTCTTATTATTCAAACAAATTTAAAATACAATTTAATTATTACAAAAATAATTTATACTTTAAATTTGAAATAATTTTTATTTATTTTAAGAAAATATTATTAAAATATTATTTATGAAATATTAGTTTAATTTTAAAGTGATTTTTAACTTTTAATACTTGATTAAACAACTCGACGTTTTAAAATATTTAAAATATCAATCTTCCATCTGGATGGGAGAAGCACAATCCTAAAAGAACATACCAAACAACACACAATAAACACTTCAAAAATATTCCTCACATTGGTAAAATAATAGAAAATATCTCAAAATTAAAAAATTTATCAGAAATTCAAAAAAAAATTAACCAAAAAGTTATAAATATTACCAAATTTTCCTAATTTACGATAAATACTAGTGTGAGGAATATTTTCAATTTTGTATGTTTGGTATGTAAATTTGGTATGTTGAAATTGGTTTGTTGAATTTTGTATGTTGAGTTTAGTATTTGGAAATGTGTTTCTCCCACCCAGATGGAAAATTGATATTTTAGATGTTCACGATAAATAATTATTCGAGTATAATTTGCATTTTAAAGTACAGCATAATATATTTAAATAACTTTAAAAATATTAAATCGTTTCAAATTTTCATATTAAAAATTTAAATAAAGTAAATAACTTTTAACTGCGTTTTAAATTAAATAAATGTTCTTTCTTTACATAAAATCATTTTATAAATAAAATTAATATGTAGATAAAATTATTACTAAAATTAAAAAATTAGAATTTTAAAAATAAAATCTGAAAATAATGAAAATTTTTTTCGAATAATTGTTTATTAAAAAACTAAAAATTATCAATTTAGAACGATGTCGAATTACGAAAGTTTTGTGGAGAGTTGTCCAAAAGACAATTCTAATTGTATTGAAAATAAAAGTTCGAAAATCCACGTTGGCGTTCTTAATAACTAGAAAATCTGATTTTTTATAATGTTAACAATATTCTTGTGATGAATATTTAAATTTGTTATGTTGTAATTAGTATATTGAAATTGGTATGTTGAGTTTAGTATTTGGAAATTTGTTTCTGCCACCCGTTTGGAAAATTGGTATATTTGATGTTCGCGATTGTGTGGAATATTTTAAATTGTTTAAATGTGTATGGATGCTGTATGTTGATTTAAGTATGTTGAATTTAGAATGGTGATTCTCCAACCCAGATGGAAATTGGTATTTTTTTTATTAAGTTTAAAGTGATTGACTATTCGAACATAATTAAAATAATCATTTTATAAGTTCATATCTCTAATTTCAGAATTAAAATTAAGTTAAATAATTTTTAGTAAAATTTAAATTAAATGCATTTTTAATAATTTGATGACATTTTTATTATTTTGGGATTTATTGAAAAATGGTAAAAATGATTATTTTTTTAATTAATATTTTTTAGAGATTAAATATTTTAAAAAATAATTTAGAAAAATTGTTCGAATAATCATGATTAAAAACAGAAATAAGAAAACCGATTAGAACGATGGCAAACGATGAAAGACCTTCTGAGAGTCTTAATGACTCTAAATGTAATTGCAATAAAGATTTAAACGAGACTTGTTTAAATGTTCTTAATAGCGATGAAAAGTTATTCGAGCATAGTTTGCATTTTAAATTATTGTTGATAAATTTTAAATTTCAACATATTAGGTTGTTCGATATGAAACGGGTCAAACTTCACACCTTACATTTCAATCACGTATAACTTAACTTTGAACTATCGTATGAAAATAAATAAGGTATTTCTTGACAGATATATTA
>MQRK01231934.1:15337-30304 GCA_001938485.1 Girardia tigrina
TTTTTTTGCGTTGATAGAATTATGTATTTCTCTTGTAAAATATTATGAAATTATTGCCTGACTTTTTTTCATACAATCATTAAAGATTATGAAGTTCTTTTTAGGATTTAAATCTTTAGGAGAAATCATATCATTCATTTTATCAATAATTTAAATATCAATTTCTGAATTTTCATTTTTAATTCTTTTAATATTCACATATATGTTTTCTAGTAAAATTATCTTTAAAAGTACCTTTATTATTAAATATTTGGTTTTAATAATTTTTTCGAAGATGCATGAAATAGTAATTGATAAGGAACTCAAAAGAATAATATATATTGATTTTAAGTTGCATTTCGGATATGACGAGATAAATATTTTGCATTAGGTACTTCGTCATTATCGGGTATTTTCTTTCAGTACTATTGTTAATTTTAAATGAAAAGTTCTTTCATTTTTTTTAATAAAATTTTCACAAGAGGGTGAAAAATAATATTTATATTTTGTAATACGAATTAATTATGTTATTAATTTTTTCGGTAAATATGGTTCAAGCAACAATAAACAATTCAATTTATTAATCAGTGTGTATAACAACAATGGATTTCATCAAAAATTTGATTTAAAATTCGACCAAAAGATACTTAAAGAGCACTTGATGATATAAATGATATTATATAAATGATATGAAATGATTTAAAGAGTATTAAATGATATATTAAATAATATAAATGAATATAAATGAAATTTAATTAATGAATAAAATTGCGTAATCATATAATTAACGATATTAAGTCAATTAATATTGAGGAATATTAAATAATAGTAAATATTAAATGATAATGATAGAGAGAAAGACGAATATAATTAAATATAAATATAATCAAGTATATATATGTATATATGTATGTATATATGTATAAATTGTTTAGACACAAAATATTTCTAATCACATTTGCTTATTTATTCATTTTCGTAAAGAATTAACAAAATTTGAAATTCGAACGCTGAGAGTTGTTCAAATCGTATTTTAAATTTTCTAATTTCAACTTGATGTTTATGTTTTCTTATCTGATTTTATTAACGTTTTTACCGTTTCCAAACAATATGAATTTCAATGTTTATCCAACGATCATTATTGTGGAGAAAATAATTTTCAGAAATGTATATCGATAGATTGAGTATATGACGGTAACTAGGAATGTAATAACGGTTCGAACGAACATAATTGTCCGGAATTTACTTGTGATTTAACGAAGTTTGCCTGTCCATATTCAAACCAGTGTTTTGAGGGATATTACCCTTGCGATGGAACGCCTCATTGTTTGGATGATAGCGATGAAGTTTGTCGTAGTAAACTGTGTGATAGAAGGACACAGTACGATTGTATAATTGGTGGAAATACATCGTGTAATCCAGTCGAAAGTGTCCGTTACAATAAAGGTGTGAGATGCTTGAATAAACCG
Organism: Girardia tigrina; assembly: GCA_001938485.1. NCBI lineage: Eukaryota > Metazoa > Platyhelminthes > Tricladida > Dugesiidae > Girardia > Girardia tigrina. The sequence goes on from MQRK01231934.1 coordinate 16,786, forward strand.
AATTGTTCAATCGATATATGTGATGCTCGAGAGGACAAAGAAAAGTGCAGTCATAAATGCATTAATACTTTCGCTTGTGCTTGTCCATCGGGAATGATGTTAGACGAGGATAAAAGAACGTGTAAATAGAGTATATAAAATTTGATAATAACTGAGGAATAGCGATGTAGGTTAGTAATTACATCCGATAGAGTTATTTAGTAGTTTTCTGAAAATCGATAGTATAATGCACGACAAACAAGTGATGATGATAATTATCGATATGTAAATACTAGTGTGAAATAGACCGATGAGTCTTAATGCAACCTAGTGTACTAATTTAAAATGTTCTATAATGATTCAGAAGCATGTATAAAGTACTAAATGAACTGTAAATAAAATCGATGTTAACAGTAATCAAGAGTGATTTCTCTAAATATCTGAACAGTAATAGTATATTCTAATGAAGATTTTTTGGTATCGAGACGTTTAATAATGAGTCGAGTATTTGAACCCTAGTTATCTTTCTTGAATATGCATCAATTTAAATAGGAAGAAATCGAACTTCAATAACATATATTCTGTCTGTAAGGCGTAAGAACAAACAAGTATATGAACATTATGTTAAATGAAAAGAAACGAAAAATATAAGCCGTGTCAAATATTAACAAGTCGAGCGAGGGTTAAGGTTATGTAAAGTAAATAATTGCGACTTCATGAATTGTTTCCCCTGCAAATCTTCATTATCTGAAATTAAGTTCGATTTCAATATTAAAACTATTTTGATTTTGTGAATCAGTTTTAACTTGAACAAGTTGCATAATTTGTCTAAGTTTTCCTCTGAATAAACTTAATATTATAACGTATTATAATGCACGATGTTATCAAATATGTTGAATGAGGGAGTCGTCGATCAAAATAATTTTCAAATAGATTTAATAGTAAAATTATAATAATGAAAAAAAGGGTGTCAGAAACGACGAAGAACCTTTTGGAGGTGGTGCGGATCGAACTGTAGCATGCATAGGGGCACGCAGTTTGATCGTCGCCTATTTCTTCAGGGCTCTCTTCGTTCAGCGGAATTAATAAATATGAATATGTAAATGTATAAAAGTAATGAATAGATTCATCAACCACTCCAGATGCTGAGTTGCCAGTCGGGCCATACTCGTTACTGGTAGAGAACCCGAAGGCGCTCCGAAGCACCCACAACTTGTTGATGTGCGTGGAGGAGACGCGTCTGTTCCCCATGAGTGTAGTGTTAAGATACTGAAGCGTAAATTGTGTGATAGAGTTGCCGTTTAACTAAAAAGCGGATGGGGGCTCTGAGCTTACAAAATGTTGAAAAAAGGGGAACACGACATATTCTATATCTCACTCCGTAATATTCGTAATTCAAAATAACAGTTCAAAGAATTTTTTAAATAATCAAAGTGTTGAGATCGTATAATTTTATTGGGCGTTGAGTTTTTATATAAATTAGTTAATTATTAGATTTAATTGATTTTAATTAACAATAAACTAATTAATGGAAAAATTTAATTAATCAACACCCACGCAAGTGCTGTCTGATTATATGTACTTGTTAATAATCAATTTTTTGGGAAACCCAAAGTCTTTGGTTACATGGGTGAACCTATTATATTTATTAAATATTATCCTTACAATAACATTTTGGACAGTTCCCATATTTTTTTCGTGCACTCTCCTCCTTTTCGGTTGGTGATTTCTTACGTAGTGTATAAATACTTGATTTTATATGAGAAAAAGTATTCAGACAGAATAATCAATATGTATATAGAAACCTTTCATTTTTGTTTTTAGGTAAAACATTTTGTTTCTTCTATTGTGAGGCGATGGAGGATGGGAGTTCAGAAAACTAAACAACCGCCGATCAGTTGACAGACAACGATAGGGGCTTATAGTGTAATCGAGTCTGTTGATGATTCGGCAGTTGAAAGGAGGAAACCCTCAATAAAACATCTCTTTATATTAAGATGTATAATGTAAAATTGTCCAGCCTCCATCAGCCTCAAATTTTTTTTACCTTTTTGTTGTGAAAGCTGGAGATTCATTTTTATTTTAACCACTGATCAGTTGATAGATAACGGTAGGTGTTTATAGTGCCTGCTAAGACTATTGACGATCTGGTAGTGAGAATGAAAATTTCACATGCTGAAAGTTTGAAAAATCATTGTTATTGGGTTCTTGATCAAAAGACATTATCATGAACACAAAAATTTATTTCTATAACAATTTGAATTTTTTAAACAAATATTTTTGAGGAACTTTTGTACTTCCTTTTTTTACACAACCAATATAAATAAAAATAGATATAAATAAAAATATGGTTAGTATATTTTTTACAAATTAAAATTCTATATTTTCTTTAATAAAAAATTATAGTGAATTAAAATTTTGTCATAAAGATTTTGTTGCGTTTTTTATTAATTTTTCAATTTTATGGTACATTTAAATTTACCTGTTTCTCAATTACATCTTCAAAAAAAATAAAATATCATTTTTTTATTTAAATAGAGTTAATGGTTTTGCAATTATTTTTTTAATTCCCATTTTAATTTCCAAAATATAATTACTTTTTCCAAAAAAAATTGTAACCACATCTTTAATTAACTTTGATTTAAAAGTTACCAAAATAGTTTAGTTAACTTTTATTTCGCAAAATAAATATCAAACTTTAAATTACTTTTTATTAAATATTTTCATCAAATTTGAAATTAACTTTTTACTTTATAATAAATATTTACATAAATCTTTTATTAACCCTACCGTAAAATTTATTTTATTTCTTACTTAAATTAATTTTTTACATTAAATTTCTGAAAATCTTATTTTAACATATTTATAACAATATTTTACGGAATATAATTGTTTCTTTAATAATTTAATAAGATTCAAAAATTTTATATTTTATGATCGCTCCCAACAATTGTCATTGGGAAAATTGAGTTCTCCAGTTTCAATTATTTTTTATTTTATTTTATTTTTTTGTGTTTTATTTGTTACATGAAACAATAAATAAGTGTGCCCATCTTTATTATTTTATTTTTTTTCAGAAATGAATGAGAAAATATTAATAGAAGAAAAAGACAGACTGCGTTAGGAAAATCATGAATTAAAGCGAAAATGTGAAGGTTTGGAGGTGTGTCTTACCCGAATAACGACAGAATATAAAGATCTTCAAAAGACATCAGTCCCCTTGACTATTCATAAAAATGTATTTGATAAGTTATTCCCTGTCCAACAGCAAGCTAAAGTACTTCAAATGGAATTAGATGAAAAGAAAATACAACAAAATGTCCTCAACTATCGAAAGAACATCATTGATCGAGTTCTCCAAGAAAATCCAAAAATAATAATTGATTCAGTGAACGCAATCGGAAAAACTTCAATTCATAAAAATGAAAATGCATCATCTTCAAAATCGACCAAACATGGGTCAATAACAAATTCATATTTTACAGATTTTACCAATAAGCTGGGCGCTCAAAGCAAAATAGTCAAGTTCTGAAAAATATTAAATAAGACTAACCTAAGCATACCTATATCGGCTTTGAAGAGCTCAGCAATTTATATGAATTCTCTGTGAATATGGTACGATTGCAATCAGAGTTTTGCATTTACTCTGAAAAGTGTTTACAGTACCTTCGAAAAGACTATCGTCATAAAAATTTCGTCAATGTGATATTCACTTTTTTCAACAATTAAGAAATTTATACAAATTTTCCTCACTTTAAAAGTGACACCAGGAAGAACATTTTCAGTTCTGACCCCAATTAAAACTAATATAAGATGTGCCATGAACAAAAATCGACAAAGTTGTCTGGTGATACTGCAAATGATCTATGACATTTCTGTCAGTGCTGATCAAGTGCTGGAAGAATCTGGCCAATCCCAGTGACGACTGGACTTTTGACATAAATTTGGCATCTCCTATCTTTAGTAATTTATTTATTCTGTAGAATACACTGTAATTTCTGTGTCCAGCCTCTTTTCATTCTTTCTAAACAATGAAAAATACTGAAATGCTATTTCACAGGTTCACAAAATCCTCAACGGTGTCAATTTGTGTATGTGAGTGTGAAGAATTATGTATGTGTGTGACTGAATGTTTAGTGTCTACATATTATCCACACCCAAAATTAAATCCTTGCTGCGTCCCTATCGTAGACTTTATTTCTTTTTTGGTTGGACTATTAGTATTTTTATCATGAATAATATTTTTTTTCTATTTTAACCCTACAATTATTTTGATACGAATATCATTTTACTTTCCTGTTCTAACACAGGCAAATGGTCCGTATCGTACCCGAATAGATTTATTTGGTCAAATGATTTTCTAGTTAACAAAATCAAATATGTTCCGGGTTCCTCGTAAACAAAAAATAATAATTGAATAAAAAATTATAACAATAAATAAATTTTGAGTTGGGATGAATTAAAATTAAACCAGATTTTTTTGAATTATTCTAATGATTTGAAATTTTTTAACAATTTGAATTATTACTCATGATTTGACATTTGACCACGACCCGAATCATTGATGAGCATTTTTTGTGACCTAAAATTTATAAGAAATAGTGAAGAGCAAATTATGAATTATATTCGTGTATTTTTTTATTCAAATTCATGATATGATAATTAATTATTCAAATTAATCGTAGACTTTGTTGCAGTAAGGGCCACTGCACAAATTTCTTACAAAGTAAAAATTTAATTGAAATAAAGTTAAATTACTCGGACCAAATAGAATAAAGGTTTATTAATCCGGATTTTCTAATTTTTTATTTTCTTATTTTTTTAAATTTAAAACATTTGCTTTTTTATTACTCTGAATTAATATTTTAGTTTTTTCGCATTGCAGATAAATATGATTCATAAAATCGCTTAATGAAACCATTCACAATAATTCTAAACTCGACCTTTGTTTAAATCAATCACATTTACTTGTATCCACAAACAAATAGCAATCGATAATTCAAAAAGTCATGGTTCAAAGTAATTTTATTAGTTAAATATTATTTTTTGTTTATTTGTCGCGTAATTAATCAAAGTAACGGAAGAATTAGTCCGCAAAAGAGCGGAACATAACGAAGGAGAGATATTTTCTCTCGAAGAAATATCTCTACATCAACAAAATATAGAAAAGTAGAAATAAAATTATTATTATTATTATTCTCAAATAAAATCGACGAATGTTCGATCGTTTTAGAATAGAGAATTTAGATAAATGGTGTCGAGAATTGAAGATTCTCTATTTGCAGAGTAATTTGATCGGGAAAATAGGTTGAAGGATTTTTGTGATAGAGTTTCTTTAGAGAATAGAGACATTATTTAGTGATGATGGAAACCGGCGACTGTTGCTCTATTTTATATTTCTTAAATTTATTTTTCTTTTTTTTATTTCTTAAATTTTTAAAATTTTTGATTTTTTTAATAAACATTTATTAATTTTCCTCAATTTGCGACATGTTTTTTTTAAGAGAACATCATCAATATCGTCGTCCATTGAACGAACAAATTTAAACCTTCAAACACAATAAATGAGAGTAAAATCGCCAGGATTCACATTCACATATCAGTAAAATATAATGTGACTCTCAGACGAAAACTTATCATTGATTTATCAAAAAAAATTTTATTTTTTTTTAAAAAAAATTAGGTTTTTAATTTTCTTTTTATTAAGAACGCTAATTTGACTTTTCATATTTTTGTTTAAACAACAATATTGATTGTTCTTGAGATAATCTTTGTCAAAGCTTTCGTACGAGCGCATTCTAAACTAAAATTGATTAATGAATTAATTCTCATTATTTTTTAGCAAATGGAGAAATAAATATTTTAATAAAATATTCACTCAAAACTTATTGGATAATAATTAAAATGATTATTAATTATTTAAAAAATATTAATTCGATTTATTTATTAAATATTGTAAAAATTAATTAACTTATTTAAAATTGTAAAATTATTTGAAATTAAAAATAAATTTAAACATTACATATTTTTAGATAATAAGAATTCAAATATTAATCATCCATCTGGGTAGGAGAGACACATTTCCAAATCAACATACACATTCAAACACAAAGCATCAAACATTCAAAATATTCCTCACACTTTTAAAGGTTTTTCTCGATGAAAAGTCTCTAAATCCAAAAATATCGAAAAGTAGAATAGTAATTATTGTTGTTGTCGAATCGATCTTTTTAGAATAGAAAATTTAGATAAATGGTGTCTAAATTTTAGTTAACACTTTTTTTTAATAAAAAATTGTTTGTCGAAGAACTTTTTCATTTTCTTTTTGACCAGATTTTTTATATAAAAATATGAAATTATAAATATAAATAAACTGATAAGTTATTTTAAAATTGAAAAATTTTTATTCTATTTATTCTGAAAATTTACATTCCACTATTTATAAATTAAAACCAACATAATTTTATAGTCATATTTTTACTAAATTAACCATAATGATTTTTTATTATTTTAGAATAAAAGTATTTAAAAGTATTTTTACCTACAATTATTTTAAATACAATACAAATTTTAGATACGATTTAAATACAACGAAATAATTTACAATATTCAAATTTTTATTACTATTACGATACATTAATGATAAAAGTCTTAATATTTATTTATATTTACGAAAACTGTTTATTTGTTAAATCTTTAAAAACACATTAAAAACATATTTTATTTTTAATTACGTATTTGTTTTTTAATAGTTCATTCATTATATCATTTTTAATTTTAAATATTTAATAAGCATATTAACATTAAAATATTTTACCTTTTAAATTAAAAAAAATAATAAATTATTCTGGCGAGATGCAAATTTAAATTAACCCCTCATAATAATAAAAAAAATATTTAACGGGACAAGCAAAAAATAAACTGCAGTAATTAGTGAAACTGACTATTGAGGTTTCATTTTCTTTTCTTATTATTTATTTACCAAAATTACCATAATATAAAATTAAAAGATTTACTAATATAATAAATTTAATTTCTTTAAATTTAATTAGAAAGTTATTGTTTATATAGAAAGATGACCATTACATCATAGTGTGTTACGTCAAAATACTTTAATATGATTGGACAAATTGTGATGGAGTTTAATGTCAATAACACGATTATTAATATGTGATAATGATTTTCGGGTTTTGATTAGTAACTTTGATCACAATTATGAAAGGACAATTACTGAAGCACTCTTGATAAAGTTTTGTAAACCTAGTCTAAATGTGCAAAGTGATTCGTCCAATCATATTAGAGTATTTTGATGTAACACACTGTGACGTAATGGTCATCTTTCTATATAAACAATAACTTTCTAATTAAATACAGAACTGAAGATGCCACTAAAGTAGCGAAACATCTTTTCCAATAAAAATTTAAAATTAAAATGGTGTTATTTTTGTTTAATATACTAAATACATAAAAATTCGTATACTTTATGTTTGATAAAAAATTCCGTAAATTTAATTTTTTTAAATATTAATTTTTCATTTTTTTAATTTTCCCTCGAAGAAATATCTTTACATTAACAAAATATCGAAAATAGGATAATAATTATTATTTTTGCATAAAATTAACGAGTCTTCAATTGTTTTAGAATAGAGAATTTAGATAAATGTTGCCGGAAATGGAAAATTATATTTAAAATTAAAAAAATTCAATTAAAAAATAAAATTTAAATTTAAAAATTTTATTGCATAATTAAGAGAAATAATTAATTCATTAAAAATCGAAATTAATTAAATTTAATTTTTTTTATTTTTGGTTTTCATTCTATTTTAAATGAATTATTTTAAAAATAGTACAATTAATTATCAATATTCGAAGGGAGGAGAATTTAGATATTTGAGCTGTTGTGTGGTCGCTTTAAAAATTGTCTTTCTGAAATAAAGTAAATGTTTTTAAGATGAATATTGAAAATACCATCTTTTATCATGATTTATGCTGGGATCAATCATTACAGAGAGTCATTTAGTATCAGCATTAGTGAAATCAATTTTCAAAATTAAGAATATCTTCCTCATTCTCCTAAACCAAAATTAAAAATAAAAATAAATGAAATATAATTAAAAAATATAGCTCAAAATCAAGTTTTATTTTCATTTAATATTGAGAGATTTTGTAACAGTCTATTGATGTTTTTGCTGGAGAGATCCAGATTTACTGTTAATTAATAACTAATAGTGTCTCTATAACATATACTAATATTATACAGGGTGGGAAAAAGTCTTTTAAACATTTAAACTTGCCTAAATAGTATAAAAATAACAATATCAACAATTTTTTCCATAAAAATTATTTAAAATTAATATTTCTTAATATTCAAATTAATGAATTTTTGTAATCCAGCGTTAAATGAATAAATTGTCCTTTTTAGCATCTTATTATCAACTAAGGAACATTTTTCTTCAATGGGATCTTTGAGCTGCTGTAATGAATTTGGTCTATCTTCATATACTATGTCTCTCTGTCCTCATTAAGGATTTGATACTTGTATCGATTGTAATGTAATGTTTTTCTTAAAGTTCTTCGTATAGAACTGTGAGAATATTTCATTTCATTTGACCATCTTCTAATGCTTGTATTCAAACCACCATCTCCACAGGAGAAAACAATTTATTTTTAAATTTCAATTGTTTATGGAAACATAAAAGGTTTTTGTTGATATTGTTATTTTTTTACTATTTAGGCATGTTTAAAATGTTTAAAGGATTCTTGGCTCACCCTGTATTAAGTATTCCGGAAATTAATCTCCATTTATTACTCACTTTAAAATGAGCATTTGAAATTACAAATTTTAGGAATTTGGTTGTAAAAAGATATTTAATCAATGAAATATTTTCCATTTTTGTCAACAACTTATTATCAACTTAATACGTTGATACTTTACATTATTCATCTTTTTAATCATTGATGCACTTAAAGGGCTTTAAATGGAAATTGATGTCAGGAATATGTAAAAATATAAAATGTCATTGAAATTACTTTGTTTTCTCCAAACAGAAAATGTGAGTCGACTCAAGAAATTGGAATACCTCAATCTGGCATTAAACAACATCGAGATCATCGAAAATTTAGAAAGTTACTTTTTTCTTAATTTAAATTTAATATAAATAGAAATATTAACAGAAGTCCGTATGGTTTTTTAGGAAAAAAATCATTTAAACTTCAAGAACAAATTTAATGAAGTCAATACGTAATATTAAAAATATTATTAATAAAAAAATGAAATATTTGGTTGATGCATAAGTTTTTAGCCTATTTTTAATACTTTTATCAAATAATTTCTAAAGGAACTACAAAATATTAATCGGTGAAGTATTCACCGTTACAATCAATTACTTTTTGCCATCTTTCCGGTATTTTTCTAATTCCATCGGTAAAAAATTTTTCTGCTTTCGATGCCATGAATTCATCGATGCAATTTCGCACATCACTTTCTTGTTTGAATTCCTTACCAGCCAGAGTATGTTGTAGAGAACGAAACAAATGAAAATCGGATGGAGCAATGTCCGGAGAATACGCCGGATGCGGTAAAACCTCCCATCCCAGTTCCAAAATTTTATTTTTCGTCGCTTTCTCAACATGTGGTGGAGTAGGATGATTTTTTTCATCAAATATCCATGTTGCGGCCGCAATTCTTTGATTTTTTTCGCTCAGTTTCAACAAATGTCCACTGTAGCGCTGTGCCGTGATTGTTTCTCCGGGTTTAAGTAACTCATAATAGAGGACTCCCTTCATGTAACCCCATATGCAGAGCAACAATTTCTTGCTATGAAGATTAGGTTTTGGCGTTGAAGTTGAAGGTTGACACGCATCAACCCATGATCTTTTACGCTGTGCGTTTTCGTAATACACCCATTTTTTGTCCCCGGTGACAATTCTCCACAAAAACGTTTTACGGCGATGACGTGAAAGAAGTGCAACGCACAAATTTAGTCTTTGTACAATATTTGCATGTGATAACTGGTGCGGAACTCAATGTCCAACTTTCAAAACTTTTCCCATTGCCATAAGTCTTCGTTGCACCGTTGATTGATCGATTTCGAGGATCTTAGCTATATCTCTTGTCATCAGGGTTGAATCCTCTTGAAGCAATGCCTCCAATTCCGAATCTTCAATTTCTTTATGTCTTCCGCTTCTCTGCTTGTCCTCTAGGTCGTACTCACCATTTCTGCACTTCTTGAACCAGTTCTTGAACGTGGCATATGAAACAGTATCAGCTCCATAGGCTTGCGTAATTTGATCCAATGTTTCGGTGGTGCTTTTTTCTAAATTAAACAGGAAAAGCATGCAATGTCGAAGATGAATTTTGTTCATTTTTGAACATCTTAGAAAATACGAGCATTTATTTTTAAATCAATTAATCAATTAAATCATTTAGTTATATTTCTGTTATAATAAATAAAGGCCTAAAAACTTGTGCATCAACCTAATATAACTAGAATAGTCTACAACTTTTTCCACAACACTTTCTCAACGTTCTGCTAACTTATCGATTTCTCGTCGAGAGACATCTTTGTACTTTCAGTCAAACCCTTCTTGAAGCCATTCTTCTAATAGTTCTTGGTTTTTGAAAGAAACTTCCCTCAAAGAATTAGACAAAGAGAGGAAAGGGTGAAAGTCAGTACATGTCAGGACAAGGGATTCAATATGGTAAGACAAAGCATCATACCCTAGCTCTTGGAAAAATCATCTTAGTTCAATTAACAACGTTAGGACGCGCGTTGTCGTGCTGCAGATTTACGTCATGTTCTCTTTTTAAGAATTTTCGCCCCTACCTCTAGGTAATTAATCTCAACTGGTGTAAAAAAACAATTGTACTAATTGTTGTGTTTTCTGGAATTAGTTTCCAGTGGACAATCCTATGGGCTTTCTACCAAAGCACAACATTATCTTCCTGGGGTGCAATTTCTACCTCTCCATTTTGAACCAACCATTAAATTGATATAGGGACACCATTTTCGTAATATAGAACGACGAGGGATAAAACTGTGTGATGCTGATGATAGGCTTCTCAATGTCACTGAAACAAGGCAGCTAATGTGCGTTATTAGTAAATCTGTAATTTTCGTTAATTTTTGTGGTAATCATGTGCTTTGTTTTTGGCGGAACCTTAGTGAAATTGACATTCTACACTACTACAGTTACGAGAATTTCGTATCAGTAAATTCGGTTGGAGCATTCTGGAGCATCTTCAATCTCGAAATCCATGTTTTCACTGTGAAAACATTTTCCAAGTTTATACTGTGGTTGTATTCCTATAAAAGCATGTGTTTTTCTCACTTAGTATTCCGAATTGTTAAGGTGTAAACAACATTTTTACAGTTAGATCAAAACATTTGCAAGGCCGTTACAAAGTAGAGACATTGATTCTTCCAGTTTGTCTTTGTAGAAAAACCAATTTAAAAAAAAAGCCTCAAGGACTTATTGTACAACCTATTGTAATATATTCCTATTAATATATTTTTTTCCAGATTGTGAATCATTAAAGAAACTCGATTTAACCGTTAATTTTGTCGGCATTCTCACATCGATCGACAATTTGAAAGATCTTTATCATTTCGAAGAATTGTACGAATTAATAAACTGATTATTTTTTGTTTTTGATAATAGCCCTTTCAGATATCTCACCGGCAACCCTTGTCAATCGTTTGAGGGTTATCGGGAGTTTGTCGTGGCTTCACTTCCTCAATTGAAAGTAATAAAACTTAAATATTAATTTGTGTCAAGGTCTCTGCTTGATACTTAATATTTACGAGGGGAATAAAAATAAAAACAAAATATTTTTTAAATTTTCAAGTTACATTCGCAAAGTTTACCTTTACCCCGTAATATAAGCTTCTCTGACTGTGTGAATAACTCAGTGTCATAGAGACTACAATATCAGCATTTGCGTTCAGGGCAGCGAGTCATAGACTCTGTATCCGATAGAAATCACAAATAAAGAGTCTACTGACTTTCTCGCACAGCTTTAGATGCAAGAATGCGAGCTTTCAGTACATTGGAACGCTTCGTTTTACAAGTCAGAAAGGACCAGTGATGATCCCTCGAACTGTGATTCTGTAGAGCTTTGGCTGTGTAAACACATTTCGCACAATGAATAAAGGAACAGAGATATATCCCCACATCATTTGTATTACTTCACTGAAAGTCGAGAATCACTCATGGGTCCGTCTCCGCCGTACCGTCGAGGGGCACTGACACGTCATGCATTGCGATCGGGTTTCAGTAATAATACTGTAAACTCCTCTCTAACTGTGCTCTTGAACTCAAAGAAAGTAGGGAAGGCAGCATCAAATGAAAGAGAGGCTATAAAAATAATCGTATGCAGTCGCGAAGTTCCCACTTTAAGTTATTGTTTCTTGCATTTAAAAGTGACAATATATATTTTTAAAAAAAAATTTTTGTTGTTTTCGATTTTTCGAAAGAAAATTTATTTCTTTAGGATTTCTCTAACCCAAAAGGGTTATCTTACAATTTGTCTTCATGCATCACAGAGCTTATTTGGTGTAGTTATTCAAATTGATGTCTTCATTACTAAAGTGTATAATAATTGTATCTTAAAGTCGCGAAGTCTTTACAATTCTTGCACAAGACCTTGCACATTTGTTAAATGCCAAACGTTAATATATTATATTCGGTCACTAATTAGTATCTCGACGGGACGGAAATTCTTAAATCTGAACGTATATCCTCTTTACAAGCATATCCGGATCTGTTTGATAAAATTCGTCAGCAAGAATTAGAATGGATTGAAAAGCGAGTAAATATTTCTTCTTTGCTTTTCTGTTTTGATTTACAATATCTTCTTTACTTTTTTATCAGAAAAATGAAAAAATAGAAGCACTGGAACGAAAAGAAAAACGAAAAGAAAATAAATCGTAAAAAAAGATTTCATTTTAAAAATGTTTGAAATTGATTTGCTCCAGAGCAAATCCGGTGAATAGTGAAGCTGAAGATGACCAGTTTTGGCAAGAGAAAACTCCATTTACTCCAGAGTCGAGGATCGAAACACACGAGTATTTAGAACAGATGAAGAAGAAAGAAAACCCTGAGTAATTTTATATTGAGAATGACCAATTAAAATATTAAGACAAAAAATTCATAAGATAACAAGAAATAGAATGGATGGTTATTATGAGTTACTATTAGGTGTACAAGTATGAAATGCGGATTAAATTTTGAAAAGAAATACGTTAAAAACAAAAGAACGATAAAAAAAGCTTTATTCAAAATATGCTCCATTACTAATGATACATTTGTCCCATCTATATCTCAAATTGTGGATACCTCGCCAGTAAAAGTCTTCCTTTTTTTCCATGAACCATTCATCGACCCATTTTTGCACATTTTCGTAAGAATCAAAGAAACTTGCTGCTGAGCAAGTGCGTGACCCATCGATGCAAATAAATGGTAATCTGAAGGAGCCAAGTCTGGTGAATAAGCCGCATGAGGTAAAACTTCCCAATTCATTTCCTCCAACATGGCGCGA
>MQRK01231935.1:10581-24785 GCA_001938485.1 Girardia tigrina
TTGTTATATAACATGAGTAATATATATATACTAAATTACAGAGATATATCTTAAATAATAGAAAAGATATGGCTTTATTTAAAAAAGTGATAATTATATGACTCAGACTGTATAATATTATTATTAATATTATTTTATTTTTTTATTAATATTGTTATTTTAGTATTATTATTTTATATATTATTAACATTATTAACGGTTAGTTGTCGAGAGCAAGGTAGAATAATCTATACCGATCACTAATTACAATTTATAATATTTATAATCATCTAAGGGGGAACAGTGACAATGGTATCCCCCATATTGTAAGAGCTGTCTTCGGTGTAAATAGTCACACATGCTCATACACCACACGGTTTCATCAACATAAGAAATATCATGAAACCTACGTACTATCAACACATAATAATTGCGCAGTTATTATTTTTAATATTTATTATTATTTCTATTATTATTATCGTAAAAAATATCAAACTATAATGAAGTTAATAAACAAATTGTTTCCAGCTTTAAACACAAAAAAATGATCTTAAGACCCTTAACTATTTATTCTCTGTATACACGTGGTTAAATCGGATCATTATAACCGATTAATTATATATACCCGGTATATTATATATTAAGAACATTGAAACGATTCTCATTTGAATTTCTATTACTATCACATTTAGAGTCATTACAACTCTCTGAAGTTCACAGTTTGACATCGTTCTAATTGGTTTTCTATTTCTATTTTTAATCATGATTATTCGAAAAATTTTCTAAATCTTTTTAAAGTATTTAATTTCTAAAAATATTAATTAAAAATAATAATTTAAACGATTTCTTAATAAAGAACTCAAAATAATAAAAATGTTATCAAACTATTAAAAATGAATTTAATTTAAATTTTATTAATTTTATTTATATCTAATTAAGTGCTTTTCTTTTCTTAAATAATATACTTTATAATTCAGCAAAAAATTATATTTATTATATTTTAATTAATTTTAATTGTTAATTTTAAAAATATAAACTTATGAAATTATTATTTTAATTATGATCGAATAGTCAATCACTTTAAATCTTAAAAAAGAACCACCTTTCTAGATTCAACATCCTTAATCTCTCGGATGACCTTTCGATCAAGCACATTTAGCAGTGATCTGAATCTGTGGTTCCTCTCGTACTGAACAGAATTACTATTGTAATTACGATTTAATTTGTAGGGTAAAACTAACCTGTCTCACGACGGTCTAAACCCAGCTCACGTTCCCTATTAGTGGGGGAACAATCCAAAGCTTTGTGAATTCTGCTTCACAATGATAAGAAGAGCCGATATCGAAGGATCAAAAAGTCACGTCGCTATGAACGTTTGCTATCCCCAAGCCAGTTTACACAATACATTCACACATTCAAAGAATTTAAAATATAACTGCTTATCCAATGTATAGATGTGGTTAAATCGGATAACTATAGCCGATTAATTATATATACCCGGTATATGTATAAATCACATATATATTTTATCTTTATCACACATATGTATATGAAATAGCTTATATCATCAAAATCTAGGCCTGCCCATTTAATTAAAATAAATTCATTATTTAGTATTGAAATTTCTATTCATTTTAGTTCATTTGACTTAACATGGCTACTAGTTTGAGTTCCAGAAGATGTTGTTTGAATTCTCCAAATTCATTTTGTTATATTTGTGGAAGATACACGCCTCAGAAGCCTAGGCAGTCCATCAATGGATTTGTGTAAAAAAATTATCCTACATATTTTAAAATAAAATTACACTGGTATGCATGATATCAAATGTTTCAAATTTTTAACTTGTTTCTAATAGATTTCAATGTGCTGATTTCAAATATATAATTCATTTTTTTTCTATCACGTACAGTTTTTTCGAAATTCCACAAAAATGGTTTAAAACATTATATAACTGAAAACATTACATAATCCAGATAACGTCTGATATTTCAATGATATAATCCAATATATGTGCAGTATCTGTGTATATATTTATTAATCACATGGGCAATGTTGTATACACACAGACACACACATATGTATATGAAATAGCTTATATCATCAAAATCTAGGCCTGCCCATTTAATTAAAATAAATTCATTATTTAGTATTGAAATTTCTATTCATTTTAATTCATTTGACTTAACATGGCTACTAGTTTGAGTTCCAGAAGATGTTGTTTGAATTCTCCAAATTCATTTTGTTATATTTGTGGAAGATACACGCCTCAGAAGCCTAGGCAGTCCATCAATGGATTTGTGTAAAAAAATTATCCTACATATTTTAAAATAAAATTAGGCGATCAAGATAAACTATGGGCACCTCATATTGTATGCAGGACATATGTAGAAGGACTAAGAAGTTGTAGCAGGGGTTTGCAAACTTGTTTAAGTTTAGGAATTCCAATGATTTGGCGTGAACCCAAAAATCACACAGACGATTGTTACTTCTGCATGATAAACACCAAAGGTTTTAATAACAAGAATAAAAAAGATTTATCATATCCTAATTTGCCTTCAGCATTGAGACCAGTACCTCATGGAGATGACATTTCTGTTCCGATACCAATTGACATAGCAGAAGTTTTGTCAAATGATGAATCAAGTTTTGACGATGTTGTTGAAACTGATAAAGACAATTTTTCACTTAACAATTCAGATTCTAGAGGAACATTTTCTCAGGCTGAATTAAACGATCTTTTTTGAGATTTAAATTTATCAAAAATTTTATCAGAGTTACTGGGATCACGTTTCAAGGCTTAGAATTTACCAGAACCTGAAACAACATTTTCATGATATATAAATCGTGAATCAGAATTTATAAAAAAATTTTCAAAAATTTATTCCCTTGTATATTGTTCAAACATACCTGGATTGATTACTGAGTTGGGAGTTATGTATGATGCCAATGAATGGAGAATTTTTATTGACTCTTCCAAACGAAGTCTCAAAGCAGTTCTTTTGCATAATGGAAATATTTATGCATCTGTGCCAATGGCATCAATTCTATTCAATTGAAAGAAACTTATGACAACATGGCGGTGCTCAAAACATCAAGTACGATGAGCATAAGTAGTTGATATATGGTGATTTCAAAATAATAGGAATTCTACTAGGCCAGCAAGGAGGTTATACTAAACTTCCATGTTTTTTTATTGGAGTGGGATAGCAGGGCAGATAAAGATCATTGGGGAAAAAATATTGGCCATCACGAACAAAGTGAAGAAATAGGTGAAAGGTTTCACCAAACGTTAAAACAATGGAAATCAGATATCAAGGACGATGGGATGTTAACATGATGTGTTTAAACAAAAGTCATTAATTGGCTTTTAGTCAATAATTCGCTCATTTATAAAATAGTCTAGATTGTCACTCGTTATCTGGTAAAATTGATTTTTTGAAGCTGTAACATAACATTTGAGACAACCTAGTGTTATAAAAAATATTAATTTTAATCTAAATATAATATCGAATAAGATTAATAATAGAACATTAATTGATATTTTTTTACTGAAACTAATTTACGAAAATTATTTTAAGATGTTTCGATCGAATTGAACAGATAAAATGGACATTTTAGCAATAATATTTCCATGTATAAATCGATCTTCCAATTGAAAAAACAAAATAAATAATTGACTTTATTGACACAAATTATAATAATTTTAATTTGACCAAAAATATACAAAGTCATTACGACGTCGCCGTTTAAATTTCATTTGATTTCGAAAAATATTTAATTTTTTTAATTGTTAGAGGAAATTTTTTTCTTTTTAATTAAATTTACAAAAAAATAATCTAAAACTGTTTTAATTTTACGTACATAAAATTTCAAACTAGATCATAAAATGTAATTTATAGGGTTTTTCGATCACTATAATAATCTTTGTGAACAATATAATACACATAATTCAAAACTACGGAAATAAAATTTTTATTTTGAGAGTATTTTATTGATATGCATTACGCATTAAAAGCTGATATTATAAATATGCAATAATTAATGTAAATGTTTTATTTTTAATGACTATCTCAATGACAGCGCAATATTCTAATGAGGCTTGTACTAATGAAAAGGATATGCAAGAAAACACAGAAACAACCACAAATTCAGCCACATAAAGTCTTAAGAAACGTTTAAGTTTCAAATAATGAAAGAAAAAGGTCTCTAGATGGACATTCCACCTCAGTAATTACATCGAGGTATGGTGCAAAATATCAAACTGTAAACATAATTTTAAGAAAATATTTGAAAACAGGAGTTATACTTCCATTACTTGCGGAGGAGATAGGACTTCTAAATTGTCTTCAGTAATTAAAAACCGATTGGTTACCTATGTAGATGAAGAATGTAATGTAACTCTGCAAAATTGGTCATTATGGGTGCATGACACTTTTGGTGTTGAAGTGACACTTAGTACTATTGATAAAATCCTTAGACAATTTCATTATACTCTAAAAGATTGACCTTGGTTCCAGAACGTCGAAATTGTTTGAAGACTATTGCTGTTCGTGAGACTTGTGCGAATGAAAATCGTTCCTTGGAAACAAATAATTTATTTTTTAGATGAATTTGGATATATATTAGGGTGAACCAAAAGTCTTTTCGTATTTTTTATTAAAAATTTAAACATAATTTTACAACAAATAAAAAACATTTAAGTTTCAAAGTAAAGGCCATTTGAATCTATAGCTTGAACCCATCTATGGGCAAATTGTACGATCCCGCTGCGGTACCAATCCTGGTTCTTAAAAGCGAAGAACTGGTGACACCCGTTTTCGACCTCGGCCAGATTATTGAAGCTGCGACCACGAAGAAAGTATGCCATAGAGCGGAAAAGGTAATAGTCGGATGGCGCAAGATCCAGACTATACGCTGGGAGTGGAAGAAGTTCAAAGGCGTCGAGATTTTTGATTTTTTCCTTTGTTTGTTTGTCGGTGTGCGGTTTTGCATTGTCCTGTTGTAGAAAAACTCGCTTTCGATTGATCAAAGCGGGGTATTTCTCGCCAAGTGCCGCATACATTCGATCAAGTTGGGCGCAGTAAAGGTCAGGGTCGATGGTAAAACCATTTGGAACCAGCTCGACGGGAATCATGCCTTCGAAATTCCACCAAACACACAAAAGTACCTTCTTTGAGAAACGATCTCGTTTCGCTACCGGTTTCGCCATTTGTCCGGGATCCAACCATTGATTTTGTTGGTCTGGATTACTGAAGTAAACCCACTTTTCATCGCAAGTTACAATTCGACGGATGAAACGGTCATCACGCGGATTTTCAAGCAATTATTGACAAGTTTCGAAACGCTTTTCGCCTTGAATTTATGTCAATTCATGAAGCACTTCTCGACATCGTCTATTGACCTTGCCAAGAGCGTAAAGGTGTCGTACAATGAATTTTTGAGGAATATCGAGTTCGGCCGACAATCTGTAAGTAATTATTGACGGATTTGTCTTGACGGCTTTACGAATTGCTCCGAATCTACGGTGATAGGTGGACCTGAATGTGCATTGTCTCCGAGGTCAATTTCGCCTTCGTTGAACCTTTTGAACCAATTTTGTGCAGTACAATTTGAGACCACATTATCGCCTTCAACGTCGCATATCTTCTTTGTTGCTGCAGTTGCGTTTAAGCCCTATTTCCAGTAATGGCGTAAAAGAACACGAATTTCAAAATTTTCCATGACTTTTCTAAAAGACCATAAAAATTATATTAACGACTAATTCGAAGTTTTAATATATATTGTGATAGAGCAGTTCAAGAGCTTTAAAAACATACAACACATTTATATAAAATATCTTTATTTTGTAATAAGAAAAAAATTGAACAAAAAGACATAGAAAATACGAAAAGACTTTTGGTTTACCCTAATATATACATATTAAATATTATAATATTATATAATACCACATTTTTCCGCGAAACGCATATCAATAAAATAATCCTAAAATTATAAATTTCCTTACTTTTGAATTATGTTTATTACATTGTTTGCAAATATTATTAAGATTATTACATTTGTTGCAACAATTATTTTATTGATCGAAAATTTATATTATTTTTCACAAAGATTATTTATTATATTGCTTACAAAGATTATTTAGTTGATCGAAAAAACCTAAGTTTCTAATTCTTAATTTTTAATACCGGTTTTCAAACTCCATAATACCGGTATCACCTAATTTAGTATTTTTTCAAATAACGGTAATGTCGGATTTTGAAAATTTAAATATAACTAAAGCAATAGTTTTGAATTTTTAAATAATATTTATTATTAAAAATTATAATTTATTTATATATTTCAATATAGAAATTTTAAATGAAATTTTGAAAAACAAATATTTTTAAAATTTAAAAAATTTTCTTTTTTGAAATAATTTAATTTATTTAATTTGAAAGATTTTAGAAATTTAATTTAATTTTAATATTTAAAATAAATTAATAATAATTTATAATATAAAATTAATAAAAATGTTTTACTATTCTTTAATTATTATTTATAATTATTATTTTTAATAATTAAATAATAATCAAAGTACGACAGCAAAGAGTCACACATATGACTTATGCTCACTCATACTATTTAAAAATATAAATAATTATCAATTTATCATTCTAAAGGATTTTCTTGAGAATTCTCATTAACGGATTGATTATTAATTCTTCATTTGATTAATCCAACTCGGAAAGTTGAGAAAGAAACGCAATTCTTAGATGAATGGTCGATAATTTATCGTTCCAAATATTCAACAGAACGACCGCTAATTTGGTGTTGCTACTTCATTGGGAAATTACGAAATGATCGCTGATGGCGCAACTGAGAGTTATGGATGATTCGGTTTTGATCAATTTTCTTCTAATCGTTTTTATCATATCATTCACTACGGTATCAACGAGACTGGACGGAGACGGCCATCATTCAACTCCTCATTTACATTGTTCAGATGAGGCTAGTTGAAATTTAATTACATCTGGCTAATAAAGAATATTTTCTTTTAAATTTCTTTACTTCTATTCCTCCACGAGTCTCTACTGTGATTGGGGCAGGTTGGGGAAATTAATTACATCTTAATCTGAGTGCAAAACTAAAGTGATTGGATTCTGAATAAACATGTTGGGCTACATATATTTATCTGGGGATTCAAGCTTGAGAAGTTCTCATTACAAAAATTAATATCTAGATTTTATAATATGGTAAAATTAAAATAAATAAAAGGATTTTCAGATAAGAGAATTATTCTCCATAAATATCCTTTGTAGTGCCTTATGATTTTATTACTTTTCTCAGTGGAATTCAACGATCGAATTTCAAATTTTTGATCTAATTATATTTCAATTATTTTATGTTCCTCGTTTTGTCATTGTCGTACAATTAGAGGTCAAAAAATAAAGTGAATCAAAAAAAATACAAAAATTAATTATTAACCCTTTCAGCAATGTTGGAACATATTTGTGAGGAATATGTTGAATGTTTGATGTTTTGTGTAAGAAGATGCATGTTGATTTGGAAATGTGTCTCTCCTACACAGATGGATGATTAATATTTGAATTCTTATTATCTAAAAATATGTAATGTTTAAATTTATTTTTAATATCAAATAATTTTAAAATTTTAAATAAGTTAATTATTTTTTACAATTTTTAATAAATAAATCAAATTAATATTTTTTGAATAATTAATAATCATTTTAATTATTATCCAATAAGTTTTGAGTAAATATTTTAATAAAATATTTATTTCTCCATTTGCTAAAAAATAATAAGAATTAATTTATTAATCAATTTAGTTTAGAATGCAATCGTACGAAAGCTTTGACAAAGATTGTCTTAAGGACAATCAAAGTTATTGTTTAAATAAAAATATAAAAAGTCAAATTGGTGTTCTTAATATGGTGACACACGACCACGTGACTCTGAATATCAAAGGTCCAGAAACATTCGATGGATCTGAGACAAAAGTGGAAGCATTTATAAAGAATTTCAACAGATACGCGAATATAATGGGATTTTCGGAGGAAAGGAAAAACCTTTTAGTCATGCCATACATGACTCCGGAGGCAATAATTAAGTATGAAACAACTTCCGGTGAAACATGTGAAGAAAAGTTAAGAGCAGCATTTTCCAAGGAAAAACCGTACTAGATTTAATGAAAGAAATGTTAGATTTGTGAATTGGCTCCAGCGATCCTTCAATAATATTTAGAAAGGCATACGAACTAATAGAAAAATTAGTAGAGAAAAAGTTGGGTAAGAAAGAACTATCGAATTTAGTTTACGCTAATTTGATAGATGATGATGATGAAGGTATCACGAAATCTGATGAGATGGAAGAAATACAAACAAGAATGTTCGAACATGAGAAAAAGAAAAGAAACGCACCAGAGTAAGCATATAATACAAAAAGAGAAAGTGAATGAAAAACAGTGGAAAATAAAAGGAGAAAAACAAGACCGCAGAATAGAGAAATTCCAGAAGATACAAGAAGAAATTTTAAAGTTAGGAAAATTACTTGTTGGGCATGTCATGAAGAAGGACATGTTAGAAGAGATTGTCCAAATGTGACATGTAATCATTACAATGAAAAATGACACATAAGAACACAATGTTATGAAAACCCGAATATGTTTTAGGAACGTGAGCAATAGAAACGGGATAATGAAAGAAATCGATGGGAAAATGATAGGAAAAATTACTCAAATTAAAGATATAGAGACCGACCGACGTACACAAATAGGAAATATTCAGTAGCGGTGGGAGAATCACCATTCTAAATTAAACATACTTAAATCAACATACAGCATCCATACATTTACACATTCAAACAATTTAAACTTAAACCCTCACAATGCAGGTTGTAAAAAGGTCTATAACTACCTCCGATATGATTTCGACATGGAAAATATGAGAGAATTTATAAAAGAAATCGCTCAAAGTTGCATAAATTATCAGAAAAGGAAGACACTAATAACCAAAACGAAAGAAAAGCATATAAAGCAATTAGCGGATGAACCTTTCCAGAAAATATACATTTATTTTTGTGGATCATTCAAAAGAAATATAAATGGATGTCAATATATATTTGCAATAATTAACCAGTTTAGTAGATATATTAGCCTGAATGCAGCAGCTAGTCAAGATGAAAAAAAACAGTTAGAAAATTGTTATTGGACAGATGGATACGGAAATTCGGACCACCAAAAAAATCCACGTAGACAGAGGAAAAACATTTGAATCGGCATTTGAATGAAGATAAGGAATTTTATTTCTTACAGGTGAAAACTGATGGTCAAGCTGGTTATTGCACATCAAAAACTGTTAAAGTACACCCTTCTAAGTCTTTCTGGAAGAGACCTTTCATATCTGAAACAGATACAATAAAGAAGACAATGAACAAAATGATGGGCAAGATCATGATTATATTCCGCCAGACAAATAAGAAAAGAGAAAGTATGAAAACAGCACTGTAGCTGTTAACTTAGTTAGGAAGTCAAAACTAAGTATTAAGAGGTCTGCAGAGGTTTGCAAAAAACACCATCTGAATCTGGGGTTTATAGAGCTACAATGACAGAAAGTCGAAAATGGAAAAGTACATGATTAATCATTTCAAAAATCATGATTGTGTGTTGAATTTCGACGGTAAAAGAATTTCAGGAAATGAGTATCAAGTCTTGATTTTAAAAAATGCAGAAAAGTAAGTCAAGCTAGCCATTTTAAAACTGGGCAATGGAAAAGCTATTAATATTTACAGTGGAATAGTTATTGTGCTAGATAAATTTCAACTATGGAGTAGTATTAAAGTTATGATATCTGATACTACCAGTGTTAATACTGGGAGTAAAAATGGAGTTGTGAGATAACTTCAAAGAGAATTTAAAGGAAAAAATCTTGTACCATTTCAATTTATTGCTTGTCAGCATTTTGGGCTAGACACAATTTTTAAGCATACAATAAATGTTATTTTAGACGAAGGAAAAAGCTCAACACCAGAAGTACATTACAAATTTTTCGAAAACTTGCAAAAAACTATGAAAATTTCAAATCAAGCTTTAAGTAAGGTTTAAAAATTTGTAAAGTGAAGACTAATAAATGGAGAGATGATAAGGACTTTTTGTTTGACTTGGTACAAAGTTACAGATGCAAGAAGGTGAATGCCAGCTATCCAGCTGTAAACTTCAAAAGTCAGCCATCATTGCACAATGCCTGATGGAATTCAAGAGCAATCTATGCCCTTCTGGCATATATTTTAATTGAGTCAAATAATAATCAACTGCGTTTGATTTGTGACTTCATAGCATCAACCTGGTCTGATATATGGTTTTCTGACATGCAATACTCTGAACATAATTTTAAAAATTTATAACAAACAATAACTTCAAATTAGCCATGAAGATCTTGAAAACATTTTGGTCCCAGAAGCCAAGCACCATACAAGGAATTCAGATATCTAATATTTGTGTGAAAGAGCTATAAAAATATGCAAAAAATCAATACCAAAGACATTGAAAAGATGAACTACAGATTTATTCTGCAAAACACATTTTAAATTGCACAAACAATTGACCTTTGCATTTCAATGAACTAAAAGCATTGTAAAAATAAATTGCTATTTCCAGTTGAATTTTTCGATTTTTATGTTTTTTAACAAAACTGTTTTTTAATTATGGGGGAAATTTTTGTATCTTTAGTCAGTAAAACTTTTACAATTAGTAATCTCATAAAAATGGTCATATTTTAGCACTATACCCAAGTATGGTTGTAAAAAAATCAACCTCTATTGATCATATGGCAAAATTGTATTCAACAAAAGCAGGAACACATCCTTGGCCATAATTGGTGTTTTTCAATGTCCTCGATCTCGTAGTGAGAAATGCACACATTGTTTATACAGAAGTTTATAAAAATTAATAATATATATATTATGTATATATTTATAGTATTGATTGCATTTTATTTTTGTTCTGGTAACGGGTTATAGAATCAATCAACGCAACTTCACTCTTGGTCTTGTCAAAGAAATATGCCAGAGCAATCCGCAATTTGATGAAATTTCCATTTCAACCAAAATTAACGCAGGAAAATGCAAACAATGTGTTATATTGTGTAGAAATAAGTCATTAACGTCATGCATCCAATGTAAACGAATTGTATGCGAACAATATATTGCTGAAAAAAGATATTTTACCCTTTGTCATTTGTGTAAACAGCATTAACAATAGCTTTCTTTAATCATCTCATGGACCGACAAATGCGCGCACGATAATTTCTTTAAAATAAATTTAATAAATGTTTTTGAAAATATTTTGATGTTATATTACTAATTTGTAATTACTAAAACTAATTTCAAATATAAATTTTAAAAATGTATAAATTTATAAATATAAAAATTAATTTGTTTTAAATACCTACTAACAAACAAATTAACATTGAATATTATGAATATCATTAAGTCACAGAAAGGAAAGGATCAAATGCTTTTAAATGGTACGCATAACATTGTGAAAAGTGAAAACAAGATGGATCATCTTCATGGAGATGTGTCAAAGGAGATTGTGCCGGAAGACTCAGAAAAGAAATTATTGCATGCTCCAGACCACTCTGAAAATGAATCGGAAAAAATCAAATCAAATATACGTGAACGCGCTGTAACAAGTTGGCGTATCGATGTTACTTAATAAAATGTAAAAAATCGAAGATTTCTTTATAAATATTTATTTATTTTATTACAGCAATTAAAAAATATTTAAAACAAAGCTTAAAACCTATAAAATGATTTTTGATTTTGGATAATACGAGAAGAGTATTCTCTTACTCGAATTATTTTAAATATATAAAAATATAATTAAGAAAAAATATATAAATTATATTAATTCGCACTTTGATTCTTTTCTGATTCTGCCGTTAATCTTTAATTTCAAAGTTTGTAATGTGTCGTGATCCGGATAGATCGACTTTTATATTCTCGGCGAAGCTAATTTATGTAAAATTACGTGAATAGTTGCCCGAGTTGATCGGTCCGTTGGTCGAATACTAATTTCGAAATGAGATTTTCTAAGGTCGCAATTTCTGCACTTTAACAATATAATTAAGGTTCTTGTGGATGATTTTTTTGTTGTCCTTTCTTTAAAAATCTTTCTTCTTTTATAGTTCTTTTCATAATTTAATCTTTCTTTATTTACTTTTAATCAAACTTGATTACTTCTTTGTACTAAATATTTCTTTATCTGATCTGATTTATTTACTTTTCTAACTAATCTTAATTTAATTATTTATATATAAGTTATATTTAATTTGACAAAAAGATAAATAAAATCTTATTTTATCTATTAATTAAAACAAATATTTTTTAATACTATTATTATTTATACTCAACAAACAGCGTAACGACGAAAACGTAAAATTATAAACAAAAATATTAATTGCACTAAATTTTATTAAATCTATTAAATTTATTTTAGCGCATTTGTCTAAATTATTAAATTTATACTTCAAAAATATTTTTAGTATTACAGAATTAATAATAAAAAATCAACATATTTTCAAAAACATTTATTAAATTTATTTTTGTGCATTTGTCGGGTTACCAATCTTCTTTATAGTTTCTAGTCTACGATTTATCATAATTGTTGTTTGTCATCTCTGTAAATAGTTTGTATTTGGAATGCAAGGAGTTATTTGTTCATGTGAGCAGTTGGCTGGATATGCGGTCATGTATGATAGCACGATACTTTTAGGTAAATCATGTTGCAGCGTGCCAGATATTTCATTTGAATAAGATTTTTTATGTTTTGCATGTGTAACTTCAATCATTTAACACTTTCATTAAACCTCCTTAATCGATTACAAACCAAACAGAAAATATTCACGGTATAAAATTATTGAGAGTAAGTATACTTGGAAGGTTCACAATCCGAAAGCATTATGATTTTATTGTTTGACTATTTTAAAACATAATTAAAACGGTAAAATGCAAGAAAGTTATAGAGCCACATGCTTTACATAAAATATATGAAAAGTAAGAGTATAAAAATGTTTCATTGTGTTAAGAAATGAATTATTTGAATAAAACAGTGGTTCGATCAAAGTTATTGTTTTTTCTCTTCTAACCTCTGATAAATTTATAACCTTATCAAAAAATTAAATTTATAAAATTGTTTAATTACACAATTGAAATTTTATTGAAAATTATTTTAATTTATATTTTAAAATTTCGTATATTAAAAAACTCTTGTGCGAATGCCAGCTCCTCCGAGTTATTGAGAAACTTGAAACACTAAAAATCGAAAATTGTTCATTTTTATTTTCCTATTTTTTAAGATTTTTTTGGTTATGGTTTTTGTAAATTATATTAGAGTAAGCAAAACTTTTTAATTGAATAAAAATTATAAGTTATAAAAATGGCTTTTCTGTTAGTGTTATCGAATCTCATTTGAGTTATTCGTTAATTATAGCAATAACGTTATAGCAAAGAAAATTAATTAAAGATTAATAAAAAATTCTAAATTAATTTACTGAATTCCAATGTTATTATTAAAGATAATGAGAATAAGAAGTGTTGGCCGATCGATATTTATCGTCTTTCCAAAATTTAAATAAAAATGAATTAATCATAAAAACAACACAAAACCGAAATCATCGATCCCAAATTTATTTTCATTTAGATGTAATTAATTTATCGATATTCAAATATTCACATTTGTCATTTAATTATCATCGATTAAAGAATTAATTTAAATCGTTTGTTTTAATATTCATAATTCAATTAATAAATGTGCAAAAGTTAAAATTTAATTTAATAATTCATCGATTTTGAGAGAAAAGAAATTAAATTGAAAGTGGCAAATGAAAATATTAGATCGATTTAACGATTATAAATTGTCAAAGTAAAAATATCGTATCGAAATTTATTTAGATATTTGATCGATGTCAGTTTGTTGTCGGTGAAAGGCAGAGGAACGATGGGCCGCAAGATCGGTATCTATTCGTGGATCGGCAGCACCGATGAAGTCGAGTGCGGAGAGATTTGTTTTAAGATACTGCAGAAATGCCAATTAAAACAACAAATAAAGTCGATATTCACCGATAAATCGAATGAAGTTAGTAATCATAGTGATATAATCGAAGAGTCTTTCAGGAGTCTTTCTTTAGCCGAGTCTGTTTTTGAGGAACAATAAATTATTCATGACTTTGT
>MQRK01231951.1:336-11667 GCA_001938485.1 Girardia tigrina
GGGGGTGAGGGAGAACCCGCATTTTTCCCCTACTAATACAAGTTCAAGCAGACGGTCACCGAGATAGTAAGTGTAAAATTCAGCATAAAAAAGTATGTCTCACTAAAAAATGAAACTATTGAAACAAAATTGAAAAAAAAACAATATAAAAACTTTAAAAAATTGTTATGAGTGCAATTAAAGTACTGACACCCTTGTTTAAAGGGTCTTTGAAGCTTTTTTTATGTAAATGATTATAGAATCACCAAACGTTAAGTCAAAAGTTAAGTTAAAGTTACTTTACGGATAGAAATAGAAAACGTTCATTACAAATTTAAAATTATTTAACATTAACTATAAAATTTACAATAAAAATGAAGTATAAAATTAGTGAGCTCTGAAGCCTCCATATTCATAATCAATACATTGCAATGAGTCTTTAACATCATTTACATTAACGATTGAAATAACAAGCCTTTTTCCCTACCTCCAAATTGGCAGCCATTCTTCAGTCGTGTTGTCATTGCCATATATTTCTGCCCTCAACTTCATTTCAGTAAATTTTAATAAAACAATGGATGCCTTTTGTCCATAATATCGTATTAGGGATACATTTATTCTGGGAGTGTAAGAATCTTCTCTTCCCTTGCTGACGGTAGTGTCGAACAACTTGACTAGGTTTTTTAGTTATTATTAAACGTCCGCAATTTTATTTCCATTGTTTAACTTCTTAAACATCTTCGTTTTATAAAAATATAATTTTATACTAAAATTATTTATTTATTTATGAATTTCATTCCTTTATTTATTTATTTAGTCATTTTAAAGTGAAATTTAATTTTATTTTTTATTATAATAAAGGAGAAACTATTTAATATTATTATATATTATTGTATTTATTTCTTGATAAAATATAAAATAAAATATATTTCAACTTTTAATGAATTTCACTATTTACATTACAAAATGTTTCATATTATAAAATTAATATCAGTTTTTTTAAAAATGAAAAGAAAAATAATAATGTTAAGTGTATTTATTAATTGACAAGAAAATTCAAATAATTAATTAAATTATAATTTATAATATTAAATTAAGTGTTATGAAGAATTATCGAACGTGTAGGTTAAACATCTATCAATACATTCTTGTTGTTTGGTTCGTGATAATTCGTAGTTGAAAGATCGGAAGTCCACATTTTAAGACCTTTATTTAATAAAAACAAAATAATATATTTTTCAACAAGTTTTTTTTGAATAAATTTCCAAGGAACACTTCTAATTTTTCTCGAACAAACCATTTATACATAACTTTAATGAATTAAAAATATAGATAAATTAATTAATGTTTTATTTAATTTTAAAATTTATTTATTAAAAATATTTTTTCATCAAACATTATTAAAGTTATTATTTTAAATTATTTATTTCAAATTAAAATTTATAAAATACTACAATGCACATAAATTAACTGTGATTAATTGTTTGTTTTAATGCATTAATAATTATTTAGAATACCTTGTGCGTAATTCAAATATTTCTTGGTGTTATTATTTTAATTTAAAGGTCTGGCTAAGAAATCTGTTATTTCGTTGAAGAAAAGAGGTCAGATGGTGGTGCTTAGAGACAATATATTTGCTTCGCCAAACGTTACAATTTCCGGATCAGATTACAAAGCACTATCCACCATTCAAGTTAAATTTTTAAAGCTTTCTTAAACTTTCTATTATTTAAACAAAGTTCTTTTTCTGTATTTTAAATATAGATTTCTTTTTTAAATTTGTGAGTCAAAATTGTTTTACATTCAGTTAAGCTGAAACGATAAATTTCAAGGGAGAAAATGATTAAGTGGATTGGACAAATAAAAAATAATTTTATGGATCGAATTTACACATTGCAATTTCAGATTTATTAATTTAAGAAATTTTACATATAATTTAAATTAATGTTAGTTGAGTGAACACTACTATACGACTTATTTTAAATTGAACTCACAACAGGGAATGTAAATATCCAATGAGAAGGGTACTGTTATTGCATTTTTTGTGTAATTCGATTGTGCATTTCGCTTCGAAATTTTCTTTGAATAAATCATAATTTTCCGGTTCGAAAATCGCATCCATCTTTAAGTCGTGTTCTTGCGGCACCTCTGAAAAAATATTCTCACAATAACTCAACAATTCTTGTTTTATTGATTTAATTTGTTTTTGTGTCGCAATAATGTTGATAGATAAAAGAGCGACATCGGTCGGAACATTCAATTTCTTTATCAACATTTGAATAACGTCGAGTGATTGTTGTTTTGCGGATTTATTCGGTTTCAAATTGATGTGACAATCGTGAATCTTTTTTTGATCACATCTGATAGAAAGCATAGTTTTGTACTCGGATTCAACGTTTTACTAGTCACAATTTTTGCGACATCTTTAATTAAATTATCCATCACAAATTGTTTCTTTTTCTCTGTCAATTGGAGCTCTCCCTTCTTCAATATAATTTTATAAATCTCCAAAATATTCTTCATTTGAAAAGCGTCTTTGGAATTGTCTTTGCTCGCGATTTCCGCTTTCGACACATTCGTATAAATCATCTCGTTTTGCAGAGTGTGGATTTGAAATTCAAGTTTTTGTGGTCAAGCGATCACTTTATTCGGAAAATACGCTATTTCAAATCGACGACGTTTTCTATCGGTTTTTACGATAGTTTCACATCCGAAACATTTGTCAATCCCTTTTGATTTGTCGGAGAAAATAATGCCATGAGAAAATGCTAATTTTAATTACTAAAAATTAAAAACTGGAAATTAAAACACAATTGTTTATTTTTGATTAAACAAATTATATTTTAATGATTTTTTTCAAGAAACAACAATTTAATTTTTTTTAATCAGAATTATCAAATAATTTTATAAATACATATATATAAAGATTTTTTTGTTTTACTTTACTTTTAATAAAAAAATTATATATATATATATATATATGATCAATTCGTAACAGGTACATCGAATAATTAACCCTTTCGAGCCCATTGTTGCCATATGGCAACATATTTGAAAAATTAAATTACAGTTGTCTCTTTTATCCAATTTAAATTTTACACAGTAATAGTTTCTAAAAAGTCTCATAGATGACACTACATATATTAGAATGCAAAAAAAGCGTGATTCTTACTTGTTTCTTAGCAATTTAAATCAACATTGTAACATTTTTTTTCAAAAATAACAATTTGGGCTGGAAAGGGTTAAAGAATTTAATTATCAAAGTTCCATCTGTATTTATAGTGGCGGACAAAAAATTCATTTTTATCAGTAAGAAAATATTTGAAGGTCAAAGTTAGGTCGATTTATTTAGGTTCATTTTTAAGGTAAATCATTAAAAAGACTGGAAAGTTCATGATTTTAATTTAAATAAATCAATTTAAGTTATTTTTATGATTGAACCTGAAAGATGAAGGCAAAGCAATTCGACATAAACTTCTTCGTTTAAACTTACACTCGAAATTATTACTTTGACTACCGAAATCAGTGTTGCCGTATTGTACGTCTTCAGCTTTTGAAAAGTGGAGCAGTGTACCAAAGAGTTAGCAGAACAACTGCAAACAATGTTTGTGCTAAAAGAAATTATAGGCAGACTAAGAAAGAGCACTGCAGAAGAGAATGTCATAATTTAACGTGCAATGATTGAAATAGATTTTCATTTCAAGAGTCAAAGATATTGCAGACATAGGTGTTCGCGAAATATTGAAAGAAGACTTTGTAAGTAAGTCACTTTTTCAGTGTAGCACGTTAAAAGAGCCAAAGTAAAAAAGGCCAAGTAAAAAAAGCCAAGGTTGATAGAGCCATCAGTAAAAAAGAGTCAACAAAAAATGTTTTAATTGTTTCTAAAAATTACGAAATGACCAAATTTGAGGTTTTGCAAGCAAGTACTAAATTGCTTCACAAAACAACTCAATATCACGATGTACCACGTCAATTGATTGCAAAAGCCGTGGTTAGTATGTCGGAAGTCGTAGTAGAAAAGCTTACAAAATACTTGAAATATACAGAATGTGAGAAAGCAAAATAATTCCTATCCAAGGACTCCATATAGTCTAGCGGATTTTGCAATAATTACAATTCCTGGGGACTTAAAGAATACTTTCGATGGTCAAGACTTTTTTCTGTATATTAGTGTTGACGATGAAATAATGATAATCTCAACACAGACGTTTGCTTTTAATCCCTGTGCAGATCTAAAATGCATACGCTGCTACTATGAGAAACTTACCCAGAAAAAATAATGATTAAGAAGGATGGCACAAAGCTTTTGGAACGTTTGGTGGTGTATGTCATTGAGATTTGTTGAATGCTTGAAGAAAGAGCACAGTATTTACAAATTGGAAATTACAGATATGTAGCTCAAAGAATCAAAACTCGTATTGAGTAGTTTGATGAATTAGGAAACATTATATTTTACTTAAAACGAATTGTTAGTAATATATGATTAAATTTATTTTAGTAATAAGTAAATAATAAAATATCTAAAAATTAATTTTGTTATATTTTTTTTATTTAAATTGTATTTAGTAAAATTTTATTTTGATTATTCTTTTTTAAATTTTATTCTGTGTTTATTGTTGGCTCTTTCCCCTGGTTCTTTTTACGTGGAACTGATTACAACAAAAGGACTGTTGAATGTTTATTCGACAAGAAGAGTTAAAGAAAAGATTGTTGTGATCAGTGGATTATTTGAAAGGTAATGAAGACCATGTTGAGGCTCTTTGATGGTTTGTTAAATGTTTACATGACCAGAACTAAATATTTAAATTGTATGTTTTAAGATTTTGATAAGCTTTCATTGATGTAGAAAAACAAAATTTTTGTATCATTTATAAATAATTTTAATCACTGAAACTCGTCACAAGTTATACTAATCGATGTAAAACTTTGTAAAATGATAATTTATTTTTTATTATTATTCTTTTTTCTTATAGAAAACGATTTATTGTAATATTCAGTGGTTTAAGATTGCTTTTCTTGACGAATAAATAGTCTACCAGGTGGCGATCTTCCCATTCATCAATCAGACCAAACTTATTTTAACTGACGACTCCTCAAATATTTATTTATTATATAATTATATATTTATCAATTATTTATTAAGAACTAAATGTAACGAAATTTTCTTTCTTAACAACGACAATTAATACAATATTAATATTGAAAAAAAAGAATAATGTTTAATAATTCAAAATAAAATATAAATAATTTATATTTGTCTCAACATCTCAGATTATCATTATCGGCCGTTTATTTATATATTGTGATTATATTGTTTTAATAAACATTTCAATGAAAATAAATATTATATTAAATTACAGTTGAGTTAGTTTTAATTAAAAAATAAATATTAAATTTAATTATATTATATAATATAAAATAAATAATTATAAATGGTTTCCATAGAACCGAAGGACATGCTTGGTCAGTCCTACTCACTGTTGTCAGTAGCCTATCAGATCTGCGTTCACAATAAACTAATAATTGCAGCTTAAAAATTTATTTTGTTCATATTTTTGTTATTTCAAATGACTTTTAAATTAAAATTTATTTTCTGTTTTGGTTTAATTTGTCTCATTATTTTCATTCAATTATTTATCTATGATTTTCGTACCATTGATTTTCTTTCCAAGCGAAAACTGCTCGATGTCAAAGAGAGTGAAACGGAAATAAAGAATGCTTTGACTTTACCGAATTCCGTTGTTAAAATCGTCCATCAGTCCTGGAAGAACAAGAACATTCCACCCGTTTTTCAGTTATTTGTGCCTTCATGGAAGAAGTGCTACCCTGATTGGGAACATAAGTTATGGACAGACCAAGATAACAGAGATCTTGTCGCGAAGCATTATCCATGGTTTTTATCAACTTATGATGGTTTTCCTGAGGAAATATACAGAGCTGACTCTTCTAGATATATTTATTTATTTCATTTTGGAGGTATTTACACAGATATGGATAATGAATGTTTGATGCCGTTTGAACATTTGTTGAAAAACTTTAGCATAGTTTTGGGCGATATCGATCATGTCCCGAAGTCCACAAAGTTAAAGACAGAAACGTACGTTCAGAATTCCTTTATGTATTCAGTACCTAAACATCCATTTTGGTTAGATGTATTATTAGATATTATGCATAATAAAGATCGGACTTCGGCAGCTTATGTCACTGGTCCTACAGTTCTTTCAAATATGATAGAAAGATACCGAACATTAGTTGACGCAAATACAATAAAAATATATGGACCGAAATATTTTAATCCCATCACATGGGGAGATAAAACCAAGAATTTCCCTGCTTGTTTAACACATAAAAAGATAACAAAAGACCTTCATAAGCAATGCAGAGAGCATCTTATCAAGCAAGGGTCTTATGTTGCTCAATATCACTCCCATGTCTGGGAATAACTTGATATGTGATGTTTCAATATTTATATTTTTTTTCTTTATTTTAAAGTAGTAAACATGTATACTTTAATAGCTATTTTATGACATTTTAACTTCAACTTATCTGAGGAAATGAATGATCTATATTAAACAGTGAAAATTATATTTTAATCTATGTAAAATATAAATTTCCTTGTCTTTTTAAATGAATCCTGAATATATATATATATATATATATATATATATATATATATATATATATACTTATTATTCCTATATATATTAATACTAGTTTTTGGTTTAAGGAAAAGATGTATTTCAGATTAATCTTTTTCAATAAATATTAATGGCTGTGAGGAATATTTTCAAATGGTATTTATTGTAAGTTGTTTTAGGATTGTGCTTCTCCCACATAGATGGAAGATTGATATTTTGAGTGTTTTGAACTGTGGGATTATTTGGACAATTTCGAAATGTAAATAACAACTTTAAAATTAATATATTTTAATTAATTTAATTTTATAATAATATTTTAATCAAAATATTTTAAATCTATTTGAAAAAGATTTAAAATATTTTAGTAGTGCATTTTAACGTAAAGAGTTATTTAATCGTAAATAAGGTATTTAAAATAAATTAAAATATTTTTGAAAATAATTAAAAAAATATTTTAGTAAAGAATTGTAATTTAAATTTGTTAAAATAATAAGTTTTAAAATAGAACTAAAATTTATCAATCAAAGTGATGTATAACTACGAAAGTTTTCTGAAGAATTGTCATAGAGGCGATTCAAGTTTTGATGTCAATAAAAGTATTGGAAATCGAATAAGTATTCTCAATAATGGCATTTTACTAGGGACAAACGGCAAAATTTCTAGGAATTCAGAACTGAAATGGGACTCAAATTGACCCCTCTCTATGGACAAATGGTATCATGGTACTTCTAGAAGTGTAATTTTATCATTCATTCATTTGTCTTTAAAAGTTATAGTTAACATATGGTTGAGTGGTTTTATTGTTTGGTTTTAATTGATAAAGTTGATATGAAGTTTAAATATAGGTAACTGAAATTTTGTAATTAAACAAGACAAATCTCATTTTCAAAGTGATTTGTATTATTTTGTGACATAAAATATTTGCTGATAGATAAAGCTGTTGAAGAAGTAAGGAAGGATTCTTGGTCTGTTCATGTCGGCTAATTCATACCCGCTATGTTCAACTGATGTTCATCAGTTATGGCACTACTTACTTCAAGAATGTAGGATTTGCATGTTTAAATAAAGATTGTTTGTTCGTTTTTATTCTAGCCGGAGATTTAAGTGATTTCAATTTGTAACGTCCCCAACTGCTCTTTCTTGGAATTACTATTATAATCCCAAAAATTTGTTACATTTTTCTATTTCTGCTAGGATGGTCGATAATTCATGTTTAGATAGTAGATGTTTTCATTCATGTTATAAAATATTGATATATTATACTTATCAAATACTGAAGAAAAGTTTGACATTGTGGTTTATGCTTCTACATAAGTCTTCTGCTGGTTGTAAATTAAGTATCTAATCGCCCGCTTATTTCATAATATTTCCTTTATGGAACGCCAAGAATGAATGTAACCATTGCTTAAATAAACATCATATATATATATATATATATATATATATATCCAGGGACACAAATCTTTAAAATTACTACGCGTAATTTATAATGAAATGTTTTCATTTTAGTGGTACAATGAGACCTTGGTATGAACAGGCTGGACATGTTGAGCACATTGACTGGCACCCCTCAAAGGATTATAACGACCTCTTCTCTTAGAGTTAAAAACAGTTATATTGTTAAAATAACTGATTTAGTTAAAATAAAAATTATAATTTTTCGTTTCTATAAAGCTGGATTTACAACGTCATCGAAAACGATGCAAAGCTTCCTCATTCATTCTCCATTCATCGATTGTTGTTCGCTATACTAAGTTATTATAATAAAATAAAACTATTTATATATCATCAATGAAGTCAGAATACTCATTTCTCGTCAAAGTCACAGACATATTTACTTTCGTTCTACCATTTTGTGAGTTTGAAAATGTTACAGACGAGCTATGGCAAAATCACTTTTATTCGAAAGTTCGAAGATATTAGAAATTTGTGTAAATCAATATTTTCTTTTATTTCATACAGTCAAAATAGCGATTTAAAGCCAGAGTTTCCATTAATTTTTTAATTATTTCAATATTTTTTAATAAAACAATTAGTGGCATAGCTACTTACCGGAGTGTGAATTGTTCTTTCCCACAAATTCAGCAAGATTTGTGTTTTATGGTTTTAAAAATTTGTTTTCAAATAGCAAGAATAATTTAGAGACAAGTAAAATCGATTTAACAAATCCTCTAAAAACACTTACTAAATCTGACATTCCCAACAATCCACAAATAATCGATTTTTTAATCTTAAGAACCACTTTATGAATGAATGACTTTTCATTGTTCTTTTGTTATTCTGTTCATTTATCAACCATGGTTTTTGTATTAAATTAGTTACAAATTTTTGTGCAATTAAAGTAATCCAAGCCAACATAACCTCAATGAAATGTTTAAAAATGAAGAAAGGGCTTCTAACATTGTTCAATAGACCTAAACCTATTCAAGGACAAGATACAAATAAATCTCTTAAATACGTGTACACAAATAGGACATATATTTATATCTTTCCACGAATGAATAATTGGGTTGTTCGTTTTTCTTTATGTGAAAATGAAAGACGATCTTCGTATAATGAATAAATATTTTATTAAATTACATATTGATCATTATGATTCATCACCTTTTGCTATCTTTCTGGTAGAAGCGTGATTGTACTCACATAAAATCTGTGGTCTTTGCTCTCAAAAAACTAATCTAGGTGATTTTTAACGTCTTCATTTCAGGTAAAGGTTTTACCACCCAAAAAATTGTGCAATGACCGAAACAAATAATAATCTGAAGACGCATATTAAGAACACCAACATGGGTTTTCGAACTTTTACGAAAGCTTTGCTGAGAGTTGTCCAAAAGACAATTCTAATTGTATTGAAAATAAAAGTTCGAAAACCCATGTTGGTGTTCTTAATATGGGGAAAGATTTTAAAATAATATAATAATAATATTATTAATAAAAAATTTTTTTTATAAAAACAACCACGTTTTTCAAGCATTACCAATGCACTAAAAAGAGGAAAATATTTTTTTTCTAGACATGTGCGAAATTTTATACCTAACCGAAAATATGGGGCATAGAAATGATCGATTGTTACTAAAAAGCAGTAAAGAGGAAATAGCAGTTACTAATAGCAGTAATTCAGAAATCCGCCCCAAGTTTTTGGTTAGGTATAAAATTTCGCACATGTCTAGAAAAAAATTATTTTCCTCTTTTTAGTGCATTGGTAATGCTTGAAAAACGTGGTTGTTTCTATAAAATTTTGTTTTATTAATAATATTATTTAACTATTTTTAGTTATCATTTAGGAATTCAAATCTTTCGATTGATTTCGAATAACAGAAATGATAATAAAACCAAAATAACAAAGTTTTATTTTAATAAAAGCAAGTTTTATTTCAAAATAATTTTTAAACCTAATTTTAATACTTCTACACTTAATTATCACTTGATGTTCACAATATTTGTTCAATTTATTAATTTTTTCCGTACATCCGTAAAGTAAATGTTTTAAAATATTGTATTGTCATCGGAAGCAAGCCTGTATAAAAAAATTCAGCTCAATTGGATGACTGAAAGTGGTCGAAAAATCAATCGCAAGATTTGTTCCAGACAGACAGACAGACAGACAGACAAGAAACCAAGCTAAGAAAAACGTGGTAAAAATAATTACAAAAAATTGTAATTCTTTAAGTTTTACACCTTTAAAATTTTTTAATAATTTGTATTAATTCTTTTAGCGAATTCTCAATGTTAGAAATAAAAAGCTTTATGAAAGATTAAAAATTTTTAGAGAATTATAAAAACAGCTCACAGCCTTTTTTAAAATGGTATTTTCAATTTTGGGGACTCTGGCTGGAAACAAAAATATAAATGTAAATAAACGTTCCGTTTCAAGGAACTTTTTTCGAGAAATCGACCTGAAGAATGTCTTGGTGAACTTTGCAAATATTCCATAAATTATCTGACGTTTACAATATGGAATATCCAAAAATATTATATTGTATCAAATTAAGGATGGTAATGGACATTGGGAGAAGGTTCTCCTATGTTATCTGGACGTTGTGTTAATCCGGGTCCTTCACAAAGTCTTTCTTTATTATTATTTTATACAAGATCCAAGAATACATAATTTAAAATTACCTTGATATTGAAAATAATTACATGTTAAACAGAAGAATAACAAAAAAAGAGCAGACAAACAATTTTAATACCGTCCCTAATGACGAATTTTATACAGAAATTCGAATGTCTTTCGAAGATTCAATTAAAAATTATAACTTAATTTTAAATGTTTATTTCTTTTTTATTGTTTTATAATATAATTTTACTGTTTCGTTTTCAAAAATTTTCTTTTTTTTACTTTTGAATTAAATTAATTTTGAAATAATTTAAAATGTTTATAAATTTTATTCTCGCAATATCAAAATGACATATAAATGTATGAAATACAAAATACTTATTTATTATATTTGTAACTTCAATAAATATCAAATAATATTACCATGTTGCCAAAATATAAATAATTAGTTTTTTATTGTCTTAAAATACAAAGAAAGATACCGCTTTACGATCTTCATCAATATTAAAGTTGAATTAAATTTCATATTTATTAACGACATCACAATTTGAATGCAAACATTTATTTACAACACAAACAGATTCTTCACAACAATTTTCAGTGGTCATCTTTCTTTGATTAATATAGTTTTTGATTAAATATTCAAATATGAAAAAA
>MQRK01231957.1:0-16031 GCA_001938485.1 Girardia tigrina
CCACATTTGCATGTAGAAGTATGCATAATAATGAGAGAAAATAACAAAATCATTTCAAACATTTCTCTCATCCTCCTTGACCCGACGTAGGAGGATCAAACATCTATTTACTCTCTTTCGAAATTTCCAATTAGGAACTCTGCGTTTCCACTTTGATCCATTTCGGAAATTGCCACAAACTTCGATCATCATATCCTTCACAAATTTCTTCTCTTTATTCTTTCTCCACTTTTCTTTAATTTTATCATCCAAAATTCCGACAATTTCCCATTCTTCGAGTTTTAAAAAATTATCAATTTAAGCTGTTTCAAGACTCTTCAAATATTCTGGAGATATTAAATTTTCATTTGTCTCCCATGTACTCGTCAATTTATCTCCATTTCCACATACAGTTCTCGCTGGTTCATGGAAAACACTATCCCTCATATCATTAACTCTGCTTTCGTTTAATACTTCTAAACTCAAAAAATCTACGCATCTATTCAACTTGTCAGTGGTTTCGAAATTAATCAAATCATTTTCAGTGCTATTAATCGTCATTGCACACATTTTGCCCAATTCTGAATTTGATATTTCCTGTTCACCAAATCCCAATGCTCTACTCACGTCTGTTTCAAATATCGACAGATTTTTCAGATTATCAAACTCACCGCCTTTTCCGAATTTGTCACTGGCTGGAATCTTTTGCATCTTACAAGGACTTGCTTTAACCTTCAAAATGTCGATCGTCGATTGGTTCACTCCAAATTTCATCATTCGAACATTGTTTTTCATAAACGAAGCTTAAGTTAAGTCTTCGCCGTCACTGAACTCTATTCTCTTGATCGAAGATTGCCTAATCTCTTCCAGAAGCGTTTTCATCATTTATCAGATTAGTGTAGACCAAATTTGATAGTTCTTTTTTACCCAACTTTTTCTCAACTAACTTTTCAGTGATTTCATCAGCCTTCCTAAATGTTACGTTTGGATCGCTCGATCCAATTCTCATTTCTACCTGTTCCTTCATTAGATCCAGGATAGATTTTTCCTTCGAAAACGCAGATCTTAGTTTCTCTTCATATTTTTCACCTGGCGCTGCTTCATATTTTATTATGGCATGAGTCAAATATGGTGTTGCTAATAAGATTTTCCTCTCTTCTGAAAATCCCATTATCTTCGCATACCTGATAAAACTCATTATGAATGCCTCAACTTTTGTCTCGGATCTATCAAATATATCCGGACCTCTAATTTTCGGAATCATGTGGTCGTGTGTCACCATATTAAGAACACTAATATGGGTTTTCAAACATTTATTTTCAATACAATTTGAATTGCTCGTTGAACAACTCTCAGCCAAGCTTTCAGAATTGCATTGTGGACAGCAAAGGTGGTTTTCGATTTCTTGTGAAAGGTTTCATTAAATTTGTTTTACAATTAGAATTAAACCAGCATTTTAATTGTAAATCTCTCAACCCAGTTATGGGTTACTGAACTAATTTAAATAGTTTTAAAAATAATAAAAGTAACATACTCTTAAAATTAGTTTCTTTGTTGAAATTAATTCAGAAGTTTTAGTATCAGATCATGTGTAATTCATTACTTGGATTGGTTACATTTCGCGTTTAATTTAATTCAGTGTAGTGGTTAAGTTCTTTTTAAAAATATTAACAATTTGTTTTAAAAACTTTCGAAAAATTATGTCTTAACATTTCAAACAACGCAATCAAACTTTGATAATACTTATTTCTTGACATTATTTAAAATTTAATAGCTACATGGTATTCATAAAATGCTGACATTTTTATTTTGATTTCGAATAATTGTCTTATTTTAAACCATTATTTTTTTAATTTTATTGCTTTTTTTGTCAATTTTATTTAATTTAATTTTTATTTTACAGTGAATATATTTTACAAGATTTGATATATGCTTTTTTGTGTGTCTTACCTTCTCGTTAGAATGAGTATACTCGGAATTATAATTACAGTATTAAAGTACAATAATTCTTTTTAGAATATTTTTATTTGATTTTAACATTTTAATGTATGTTATATTTAGTATATTGTTAATGTTAAAATTTCCCGAAAGGATCAACACAAATATTTATTATTGCATCCATTTTTTTAATATTTGTAAAAATAATCACATATTCTAATAAAATTCCACTTTATTAGGTTTTCTTGTAAAAATTCTGATGATGAAACTGTTGTCTACACTCACGATGAAACGGGATCTGGAGGATATTTGGAATTTGCTCTCAGATTTTGCGCCAAAGAAATATTTGATATCGACTTAATGCAAAATCTTTCAGAAGATAAACATGTTCATATTAAAACTTTGCGAAATTCTGATTTTAAAGTTTGTTTATTTCTGGATTAATCAATTATTTAATTTATAATATTTAAGGAGATTTCTTTATATGAAGATCCTGAAGAGACCAATGAGCCAGTTTTATTATTCGCGTATGCTTATGGTTTCCGTAATATCCAGACAATCGTACAGAAACTTCGGCAGAAGAAATGTGGATATCAATTTATTGAAATTATGGCTTGTCCTGGAGGATGTTTGAACGGCGGTGGACAAATAAAATCTAATAGTAAAATAGAACACAAGTTATTATTAGAAAGTGTTTCTGAAATTTATCAGTCATCAGTTAAACAACAGTTCCTCATAAATAGAAATGTTGCAAATATTTTAAACAATACCCATGATTCAGGTGTCTTTCATACCAAATATAACATTGTACCCAGAATCGATATAATTAATCCAGCTACTTTCAAATGGTGAAATAAAAGTCTTGTTTTCTTTTTTATTCATTTTTTGTTATTTTTATTAATTTAAAAATGTGTTTTAATTATATTTCTAAAATAATAATTTAATATATTTAAAAAACAATGGCAATTTGTAATCATTAAAAAAAATATTGAGCGCCATTTTTAAACATTTATTTTAGTTTTGGATTTTCCATCTTTTTCAGACTAAATTAACATTAGTTTTT
The DNA here is from genome assembly GCA_001938485.1 of Girardia tigrina. Classification (NCBI taxonomy): domain Eukaryota; kingdom Metazoa; phylum Platyhelminthes; order Tricladida; family Dugesiidae; genus Girardia; species Girardia tigrina. Next base: position 2,981 of record MQRK01231957.1, read on the forward strand.
GAAGATTATAAATGATGATAAGTGGTGATTGTATGGTAAAGTATTTCATTAAAGTTCTATTTGAAAATTTTTATCAGAGAGGTTGATCATGGAGCTTGAATATTAAGTTTAGGATCCATTGATCTTATTAAGAAGGCCTCACATGTCACTCCCAATAATTTTTAAATAGATAATTTAAAATGAAAAAAGAAAATGATTTTTAAATTCTGTGTACTAGATTTAAAAATTAAATGTGTAAAGAACGGCTAGTATACCAGATTCTCTAATACCCAGTGTCGAAAGTTAAGATGATAAATTGTATAGATGAAAAGACTACAAAAGAAGCAAATGAAAAAAGAAATTCTGTCAGGCAGACAGGTAAGATATGATCATGAGAAAAGGATCATCAGGAGAGGTGATCAATGTGCTCAAACTAATACATAATTATATATTATAATACGTATTATTCCTAAATTCGCAGGATAACGGTGCATTTTCGGTGTTCGGTATTTTTCGACTCCGAAAAAGAAATTCGCTGATTGAAGCCAAAATCTTCTCTTTGGCAGGTCGATTTTGGGTGTTCATAATCGCATTCATAGTGGTATTCTAATCCACGCGATTTGGAGACTTCCCGGAGTCTCTCATTGGCTTGAAGTCGTCTCTCAGATCCCATTGCTCTTGGTTAGTGATGTCTCCATCCTTAAGACTCTGGAACGTATCAGCGTCTCCTGAGAATTTGACATCGTTCTCCGGATCACATCTATTCCCTTCACAAATTCTCGACAAACGCAATTCTGATATATTTTTCTTGTTCTCTCAATTTCGTTTTTGCGAAAACGAGGATCACATTTAATCATGTGATTAGCAAGCTGAGAGGACACATTGGTAATCTCAGCAACACTCATTTGTTCCAAGACATGGGCACGTTTAAAAATTTTGTAAACGTTACACGATCTTCGTTTAGCGTAAAAAATGTTTAAACATGTAAAATAAGATGATTTTTTCGATTTACAAAAACTATATTATTTAAAGAAATTAGAATTCATCCATTAAATTACACTCCCGCATGATCTCCAGATCAAATCACATAATCGTCCAGATACTGAGGGAGCTTCCTTACCCGCACCGCTCGTTCAGCGGAATCTGCAGCTACCTCTTGCGTTGCCGGTCCACTCATTTCGTCTTCACTGTCTGAAATGCGATCACCGGAATTCACTAACATCAGTTGTCGATTGTCCACTGCTCTCCTGATGTGGGATATATGCCTCGTGATTCTATCGTCGTCTAGCTCCACCCCAACTGCAGACTTCAACGATGTAATTGCATGCGGTCCCGTTCATTGTTCATCGCATTTCCCGCCGAATCTCCAATAAACATTCTCACCAATGCTGAACGGGTTTTTCTCCGTAGCGTCATACTCATAATTCGAGATGCACTCCGAGATGAATTTGCATTCAACCTGACGCTCATCTTGAATCATTGGCAGTCAAGACTTTGCATGGAATATCAATTCATAGGGCTCCTCATCCCGGTGACCTGTCGTACTATTGAACCAAAACACACATTCGCTGATCGACTTTGCAGATCTCGCCGCCATTGTCTTAATGGTGTGGTGATTTTTCTCGCACATCCTTTGCTGTATTAAAACTTTCTGAGAAATGACCAGTCATATTCCTTCGTTTCGTGATTCTGGAGACTTCTGACTGTATAAACGCACTTAGTGCAACGAGGAATGGACAATAAAACATTCCCTTATCCGTTATATTATCCAGCCGAAAATTCAGCACCACACTAGGGATTACTCTTGGACGGTCCTCATCAGTTACAATGACAGACTCTGGCATATCATGTTCCGTGTTCAAGTTCAAAGTACGTCTTTTTGTTTCTTCTCTTTGTAATACTTGGATATTCGTTGTAGCCATCCATTAGTTTTATAATTTTTGTGGCAGTTTTCCATGAGGCATATGAATGAACCAACACCTCTATGTGCCATATGCGCCGTGGCCAGATGTACATTCTTAATGTGTCTTGTGAGTTCCTTCTGCTCAGTAAATTCTTTAAAGCAAGAAGGGAATTGATGCGCGGTTGAAGCATTTTTGGATATTCTTTCTCGTGCTCGACTACCTCTTTCAGTCGCTCAGATATTTGATCAAGTGTTTAAATGCATCAACATTGTCGAGAAATCCTCTTTCGCTTAGACTTTCCCTGCATTCTGCCAAATCTGCCGAATCGTTGAATATCCAGAGCACATCAAGGGCAATGCGCTGTCTCATCAGTTGCTTTTTACGCCGCTGATTGTGTGATTTTCTGAGGCGATCTCTAAGTTTAGAACTCTTCGAACCTCATTTACACCTTTCCGTGAATTGTATTCATAGAATACTATGCGTCTTTTGGTTAAAATCACTCTTGCATCAGTCAGTCCAATCGTCGTTATTCGGGATCATGTTGAGTTTGGTCTTCTTGAGAGCTGTCCTTATGCAGCAATTATGGAATGCTTGTAACCGTGCAACATACTTCTCAAGCGTTGCTCAGCACTCATTACCATAATAGACCACGTGGAAAATACTAGTCTCAATCAGTTTTCTCTTCAATACTATTGTGTCGCGGTTACTCTGAATTGCAAGTTGCAATTCTTTAAGCTTCCGCATTCCATTTCGTATTTGTTGACTAATATCCCGGTGGCAGCTACCACTAGTATACAATATACTTCCGAGATAACAGAATTCTTTCATCCATTCTGTGACCTTTTCACCACATTTGACTTCCGATATTTCAGAGCCTGATTCGTCAGTAAGGCACATGACTTTTATCTTAGTAGCACTTATTGTCAGTCCAAACTTCAGAAATGTGTACCTTAATATATCGAGGTTTTTACAGGCACGATCAATATCAGAGTCGATGATACAGAGTCATATGCATATGCAATTCTGTTCACTTGAAATTCAGATCAGGGTGACATCTCCCCCGAATCCTTTCAGTATAGCTGTTTTGATCCCTTCATCGAATACCAAGTTGAATAAACTAGGTCCCATCACACATGGAAAAATTACTGTTTCCTACAATCGCAATAAAATTCTCATGAAATTCTTTGATAAGACAGAGAATCTTGTTGATTAAACCGAATCTTTTCAGGAAAGCCCACAGAACATACAAATTTATAATTTTAAACACTTAATTGTAAACACAAATTGTAATTTTTTTTATTTTCATAACATATTACATTAATTAAATATTACATGTATTTTTTTATTATTTAATAAATTCACCTAAAAATCGAAAAATTATGTTTCTAACTGGCCCTACTTTTGCTTTTTTATTTTGAATATTGAGTTATGCGAATATTTATACAGTAGGGATTCACAAATTGTATCGAGTTATTCGGTGTTACTACAACGTAAATGTATGCACTCTCAGCCACAACCAAAACATATTGAGTAAACCGGATAATACAGTTATGCGGAGTCGACTGTATATACAAAATACAAAGTAATTAAACAAATTCAATCAACTCAATCAAGCGGGCGATTGAATCCGCTCATTCGGTCAATGTACTGTCCGTATTGCTTTCTGCAAATTCTCGATATAAACAATAAAAAGCTTTATTAAAAATTAAAAAATGTTTATAGAGAATTAAAAAAACCGTATAGTCTTCATAAGTGTTATTTTCAAATTTGGTGACGCTGATTGGAGAAAAAATACAAATGAACACCCAGACGTTGAGGAATATTTGGAATGTTGATGTTTTATATTGATTTGGGATATTCTCTCCTATTCAGATTGCTGATTAATATTTTAATTATTAATATCCGAAACTATCTGAATCCAAATTTAGGTTCTATATGTAAAATAATTTTTAATTCATTATGATTGTAAATTTTAAATGATTCTATTTTTAAAATAATATATAGGTTCAAGTTTGTTTAGATTTTGGGATGAAAATTATTAAACTTTGAGCGATGAATAAGTATCAACACTACTACAGATTATCATAAAGATGATCCAAAAAGTGAATCCGCCACTTTCGTTCATATACTGTCATTATTACTTAGAACAAATTCTCAATAAAAATCTTTGACAAATTTAAAATGATTCTAGAGAATTATATATATATATATATACAAATAAGCGACCATGGACGCTTACTCGGATGGTTGTATTCTGAGAAAACTCCGGTAATAGTTATTATTAAAATAACTCTTTTTGATTAGTATTTTTATCAGTGAAGAGGCTGTGAAGGACTGTATTATTTAATTCACAAATTTATATACTAACTAAAGTAGAAAATCAATCAACCGCTGTATAAAACGTAATAAATCAATGAAAGAAAATTCAATGCGCCGTCATTTTATATTATTATCTATACAGAATACAAGAAAAGATAAACAAATTCAATCGACTCGATCAAGCGGCCGATTGAATCCACCCCGTCGGTTCATGTACTGTCGGTACTTGCGCCTCTTCTGGATATCCGCCACGTAAATATCGTTTCCTTCCACGTGTTTCCCTTTCGTCGAATCGAACGCGGCGAATCCCATCAGTTTGAGCATCTCGATTTCCTCGGGTGTTTTACCTTCCATCGATTTCTCTAAATGACGATTTTATTCTCTGATCCAATTTTCATCGATCCAATTCACCTTGCAATTCGATTTTCTTATCATTAATCGCTTTCTCTTCTCTTTCTCGTGAAGACGAACTCGAAGTCGATCGACGCACGTAATTTTTCAATCGACCATCGGGTAATCGTTCGCGAGATCGATGCCGCCGAGATCGTGATTTACTTCGGTGTCGATCTTTCCGTTTACTGCGATCACGATCTCGGTCTCTTTTCTTGTCTCTGAGACGATCACGAGATCGAGATCGTGAATGTCTACCTTGAAGTCGTTTATTACACTACGAAAATATCGGAATCGAATTATGATTTACGTTTACGACTTCTCGATCGATCTCTGCCCATGAAACGGTTGAATTCAAATCAAACAATTTTGTAATTATTTAAACAAATATTTAAAGTATCAGTTTATTGAAATTATTATTTAATTAAAGGGCGTTCTACAATTCATACGCTAATTTTACAGTTTTACGTACATTTTTAACAATTTTTTACGCTAAATGGAAAATACAATAAAAAATGGAAATTTGTACGCTAATTTTTATAATTTTTACTCTAATTTAACAATTTGAATTTTTTTAAGTTAACTTATGTAGTTTTTACGCTATTTTTTGCAATTTCTTACGCTATATATAATTCAACTTCCTTTCCAATTTTTAAAAATATTAAATATTTATAGATGATATATTTTAAAATTGTGTTCTCTTATTTTTATTAATTAGTTTTTTTAATTTATTTCCAATATTAAAATTTGATTAAAATTTATCTATAAATGAATAACAATAATAATACGAAAGAAATTAAGAAACAAACGGTAAACCGATGGAAATCATATGAAGTAGTTGGTTATAATTATTAAAGTCAAATATGGATTCAGAGATAAAAAAATATAACAAGGTGACGACGACATACTTATTGTTGCTAAAATGCTGGATGTACCAAGAAAATGAGGCAGATTGTTCGTCTATCCGGGTCAGTTGTAATGTTTAGTATATTGTATTTATAATATCTAATAAAAATTATTTTATAAAAATTTCATTTCATTCTATTGAGTAAAATATAATTATTTACTCTTTTATTTAAGTAAATATAAAATATATATAAATAATTAGAATAAATTAGATAAAAGATAAAATTAATTTAATAAAAACGAGATAAGATATTAATTTAATATAAACGATATCAAAAAGTAAATAGACATATTAAAGTCATAAATAAAGAAAAATCATTTACAAGAAGAGTATGTAATGAAAATTAAAATAAAAATTCGACCACGTACAATTCTATATTTGAATTTAACCACACTTTGAATGGTATGCCCACAAAGATTAGTCGACCTTTATCTGAATATACAATAACAAGATTTCAACCCATTCGACGCCATTTTATCGATTTTTCGGCACTAACCAAACTTTTAACGGTTTGTCTATAAACCGACTCTGAGGTTCCGGTAGTGGAGTCCCGGCCGAATTTTTAATTTTGACTCTTGCCATTAACGGCAGGGTCAGTTGGAAGCTGCTTTCAAACTCCACCAACCATCCCCTAGACTTTCAGTCCTCGCGTTCGGCGTTCACATCTTCTTCATGTGCTTTGACCGAGGCGTACTCTGTGTTGTGGCGTCGTGTGTTTTAAAAACATGTGAACATATCTTGGAAGACTTTGGCTTTGAGCCCCCAGGTTATCGGTAACCAACCATAAAACACTATCATTCTAATATAGCCTCTGCATGTATATTTTAACTCCTAATCTCTCAATATCTATGACCAAAACTTGCCTCTCACACAGCATACCATCTGCACGCAGTGATAAGTGATGAGGACCTTCCAGGTTCCAGATCTACACAAGTTTAAAACCAGGTAGACCATATCAGTCCTAATGGGTATGATGTGATGTTAGATTAAAACGATTTGCATTAATATAATAACTCCATGATGTGTTGTGTTGACCCCAGCTACTATATATTACATCTTGTTATGTTGAACCGCCTTAGCAGGTATAATAGCTATGACAACATTCCATCTTTTATTATTTTAATCGTTATACAATTTTTTTACAAAAGTATGGGCTCGAATACCCTGACGCAGATCCTCCATTCATGTGTATGATTTTAGTATCAAGAGAAAGAGATATAGAAGAAGAAAGAAATGCTAACAAAATTTTAAACTAATCAGTGCATGCAATATTTTATAAACAACACATCAACAACTCATATGATTCCATTAAAAATTTTATTTCGAAAAGCATTTTACAACATTATCTATGCTCTTACGGAGCCTTTATCGCTTTCGCCTATTTGCATAGTCCTCTCCTCGATAATCCGCGATACACCATTTAGTCCCTAAGGTGCGCGACTCTTTCGCTTCGTCGGCCCTTATCTTTTCTCTCATGCGGATCTGCAACTGCTCAGAGAATAATCGCTCGAGCTCTCGTATGCGACTCTCCCTTACTATACCTCGTTTCAATACACGAGCGTATTCATCAGGCTCTATAGAAGCTTCCTTCGATACTCTCAGCTTCAGTGATAAGTGCTCTACGCTATCACGCAGGTTTAATATTTCTTTGCGATCTGTCGCCCTGGCTTTCTTTAATACTCTGTTCTCTTGTTGTAATTTCTCAATTGTTCGCTTAGCTTCCTGCAATTCTATCTGTTGTATCATCTAAAAATTATAACAGTTATAATATGAGTTGTTGATGTATTATTTAATCCCTATTCTATGTGAGCGGTCATGAAAGATAGCAGTCGGATTCCGAACTGCCTTCCGGTATGAAATCTTGAGCTTTGCTATCACTCAGAGACTTCATAAACCGGGACTTATTCTGGCCGAGCTAAAACGCATGCCGGAACCAGCCTTCAAGAATTTTAATTTACATAAAATGATTTTAAACGTTATCCTACCCGAGGGTATTCGAGCTGAAATTGATCATCAAAAAAATATTTAACATAAAATAAATGGTTATGAAATATTTATAATTGTGCAGTAAAACGATTTAACATAACAAAATAAAAATATAATAAAAAAACGGATGACCGACCGTTCGTAGGGATAAAAATTAAAAATTCGGGACCCGAGAGAGCGAGTAATCCATTACTTTCTCTCTCGGACGCGAAGATTTTAACAATACCAACCCTTTTTGTTGAACTTGTTTTGTTCTCAAAATGCTCAATTTTTGTTCAAAAAATGTTCTGGTTTTTTAAGTCTGATTTTTGTGTAAAACTGTTCAGTATTTATACTGGGATTTCAGTCTAAAATTGTCGCGTTATTAATTGGTCCACATACGTTTTGGAATCGTACGACCAATTTTGATTGGAACACGTCAGTTCCATTTTTGGACTTTCTAAAATTAAAAAATTTTAGAAAATTTTGGATCGATGATTAATCCAGTAAGTACATTTGTTTTGTTTTAATTTTACTAATTTTGATAATCTTTTCAGCCCTTTTCCGGACCTTCAGAGCATCATTGTTTATTCGGATTAATTGCGTTATGTCAGGGATGATGCTCCGCGCGCGCACTCCAAATCCCATGCGGAAATTCCGTTTCAAAGTGAGTGAATTCCTCTTTTTTAGTTTGACCTTTAATATTTTATTCTAAATTTTCTTTTATTTTCCCCCATGTGCCAGCGCAATGTATAGGCCCGCCTCTGTGACTATCCAGAGGAGAGTGGGGACTTTATTTTATCATTACATTTTATTAATATTCAATTCAGTAACTAATTCTAACTTTTATAAATTTTGTCTAATTTAGCATTTTTATTTGCATTTTGTACGATGTTTTTACGGTATTTATCATGCTTAACTCTTTGGTAAATTTTGGAATATTTCGTAATTTTTGCTACTATTTATTATATAAGTTGTTTTTCGGTTTTTATGTTCGGCATCGATTTTCGTTCGGACTTCTATGAGGAATTCGATCATTTCCGTTAATCTGTTTATTCCTAATTTTTGGTAATTTTTTCAGATTTTTTCCGCATTTAATTCATTCGATTTGATATATTTTCAATTTATAATTTATTGCGGCTTCGATGGATATTTATCATTATTGCGTTTTTGCAGCTTTTCACGTTACTCCAGATCGATTGGAATTTATTTCAGTGGCGTCGCATAATATTGGACTCATTGATTGATTAAATATTTATTATTTTGATGATTTTCGATTTAATTGATTTTTTATGTTTCTTTTCTTATTTTTCTATTTTCGCTGCGTATTTTTTTCATGTTTTCTATCACATAATTTTTATCATAATTTTTACGATATTTTTCCGCTTTTATCGATCGATTTTCGTTCATATTTGCGTTTTTTGATCGCAATATTACAGTGAAACACAATTTTATTAATTTTTAATTATTTTCTTTCGAAATCTTGGTTGATTAGTGTTGATTGCGGTGTTTTTGTATCTTGCTGATTTTTCCATGATTTTTCCGATTATTTTATGAATTTTTCGTCTTCGTTTTGTGAGATTTTCATCGTTACTTCTTTATTTGGCGATGTTCCAATTTATACTATTTTGTATTAACTCGCTATTTTCTCTCGTTTTTCGATGTGATTATTATCTTTTATTATCTGTTGGTATTTTACAAGTATTTTCATGATTTTTCTGACTATTTTATTTGTTTATTTCATCCAAATAAATGTAATTTCTCAATTGTTCGCTTAGCTTCCTGCAATTCTATCTGTTGTATCATCTAAAAATTATAACAGTTATAATATGAGTTGTTGATTTATTATTTAATCCCTATTCTACATGAGCGGTCATGAAAGATAGCAGTCGGATTCCGAACTGCCTTCCGGTATGAAATCTTAATCGTTATTTATTGATTTATTATTTTTACTTCAATTTTGCTATCTTTCTGCGAATTCTTAACAGATGTTCGTAATTTTTATTTTGTTTTGCTTGTGAAATTATTTGGGAATTTGTCATTGTTTATGCGGATTTTTATCTATTCATTTGCACACGTTATTCTGATTTTATCGATTATTTGTCCGTAATTATTTACTTTTCCGCCAATATTTGCACTTTTTATCCCATTTATATTCATTTTAGCACTTTTTGTTTTAGGTTTGTTATAATTCTTATGTTTTTTGTGTCATTTCTCCTGTTTTTCATGCTTTGCGATATTTCTGATTATTTTGTTTAAATCGCTACTCAAATTTTATATGTTATATGAATAATTAAAATAAAATTAAATGAAAATAAAAAGAAATATTTATGTAAAAGAAATAAATATATGTAGTGAAAAGATAAAAAGAGAAAAAAATGAATTTTAAGAAGTAGTATAAAAGAAGAAAGAAACTTAGTAAAAGGTATACAAAAAGGAATTATTTCTAAAAGTTTAGAAGCTTCGTTGAGCTACAAGAATTATATTTAAAAGTTTAAAAGTTCTATTATTTTAAAGAAGATTAATTAAGAAAAGAAATTATTAATTAAAATTGACTTTTAAAAAGGAAAAAAAGAATTTCAGGAATTTATAGCAGTCGACCACCCACAGCGGAAAAGCTGGAATATATAAATCAGTTCGGGTAGAAACGAGAAATCAGAAAAGAAGAAAATTTATAATCAGCAGTACGATTTGGCTATATGAATTTGACATATAAATTATATATTTTGTTGGGATTTATTTAAATTGTCTTTAATTTCAATTATTCACTTTTTAAAATACAAATCTTAAATCTTTATCTTTAATCGTAAATCTCTATTCTTTATTCTTTAATCAATAATCTTTATTCAATAATTCGTAATCAATAATCTTTAATCTTTGATCTGACTCCAATTATTCAGAAAGGACTTCCAACATAAATATATGAATAATGAAAACCAATTCTTTTAACAAACTTTATTTCAAATAACAAATATCAACAAGTCACAAATAATAATAATAATTCAATTTTGATGACAGAATACAAACACAATCAATATTTCGTGCGAGTTAACAGATTACAGTAAAACTGTGAATCTCCAAAGTCGAACGATGATTTGATTAGAAACTCAAAGATTTTAAAACAAACCTTCTTCTCCCATATAGTAATTTTCCTCAGCCTTGAAAATTGATGAGATAAAACAAAGAGTAAAATATTTATAATTTTTGATGAAGTAAAACAAACATTTATAATTTTAATTCCAAGTTTTGTTAGACTAAATATTATTTTATTTGAAGTTAATAATTTTATTAAAAGAATTATTTAAAAATTTTCCTTTATAAAATTTTATCAAAAGTGTTCATATGTATATTTCGAAACACTAACAATTTTATTTAATATATATTTCCCTATATATTTTAAAATTAGTTGGTGTGAGTATAATTGCTTCACTATCTATCTAAACTTTAAATTCATAAGAATAAGGTCTAAGTCCTTTAAAGAAAATCAACTTGTATTTGTAAATAATAAATAAATATTTTTATAAAACTCTATTGTTTCGAATTTCATTTTTGAAAATAAATAATCACCTAGATACCCCAACACTAGTAAATTTTTATTGTTATCTTTTTCGTCAGTTTTTAATAAAATAATTTTTTAATTTTTAAAGTTATTCGATAATTAAAAATATACTAAAACTTAGTTGAATGAAATATCGATTTTGAAATTTGTTTTTTTGGAAAATGTTATCAGAATTTAAAAATTAAAATAAATATCGAAGAATGGCTTCTGTGTTAATAAAAATGTATTAGACTTCGAAAATCGAAAAGCATCTAACATTCCCGAAAGCAATTTGTGGGTAAACATAAAATAATAATCGAGATTAAAATGTCATTATTCAATTAATTTTATGATATTAAGTTGTTGAAAAAGGAATATAGGTTTTTAATTTTTTTGTAATAACTGCAATGTTATACGACTAAAGCATCTATGATGTAATGAGTCATTCAAAAGCTTATTTTTCTCTTTTAGATATATTTGTCTAAAACTTATTATAATGTTTCTTTTGTTAATAATTTCTATTTTAATTGCAGATGTCAAAACGTGATCTTCACAAAATTTACTTCTACGAGTTCAAGTTAAAATGCTGCTACGAGTAATTGCTGCTCAAACCGCTCGAAACATCAACGAAGTTTTTGGCAAGGAAAGTGCCAACGAATGCATGGTGCAACGCTGGTATCAAAAGTTTCGCTCTGGCAATACCAGTCTGAAAGATGAGCCTCATAGCAGCCACCCATCGACAATTGACAACGAAGAATTGAAAAGCTGGTGGAAGCCGATCCCTCAACCATCGCTCGCCGCTTAAAGCAAATTGGAAAAATTCAAAAAAGCTCGATAAATAGGTGCCTCACGAATTGAATGAAAGTAAATAAAAATCGTCGTTTTGATTTGTCTTCCACGCTTCTTCCGTTTCTCGATCGGATTGGGACGTGTGAGGATAATTGGACCGCGATGCGGTTCTTCACCACTTTCCGAAACCTAAACTCCTCTAGAAGAAGGTTATGGTGGCTGTTTGATGGTCTGCAGCCGGTCTCATCCATCAGAGGTTTCTGAATACGGGTGAAACGATAACCGCAAACAAGTACTGCCAACAAATTGACAAAATGCAACACGAGCTCCGACGTATGTGCCAAAGATTGGTCAATATGAATGACTAATTCTACTCCACGACCACACCCGGTCACATATCACAAAACTGGCCTTATAAAAGCTAATAAAATTTTGCTATGAAACTCTGCCTCATCCACCCTACTCATCGGACCTCTCACCCAGCGACTACCATTTTTTCAAGCATCTGGACAATTTCCTTCCTTCGTCAATCCAATTGAGGAGTTTTTCTCTAAACTAAAGCGGAAAGTCATGACAGAAATAACAAATCCTTGTAATGACCAAAAAATTTCCCCAATTCGAAATCGGAATAAATTTGGTGATTTTACTTCCGATACTATATGAATTATGAATGAAAGGAGCTAATCTTCGTTAAATTGTGGACGATTTGAGTTCGCATGATTCAAAATTAGAAAAATATAAATCAAAAACATTATAAAAATTCTGATGTAAATAAAAACCAATTCTAAAGACATTAAAAATTGTCCAGTTGTACATTGAGAATTGTGTAAAATTTTTTATATGTAAATTTTTATGTAAAAAAAGAAATTTACAATATGTAATTTTTTATTTATTATTATATGTTAGTTTTTTTTAATCTACACAAATTGTTTAAGTGATCTAACGAAATGAAAATGTTAACGCCGTTTTAAAAAATTTCGATATTTATAAGATTTCAAGAATAAATAAATCTTTAATCAAATTCTTGTTGTTCACTTAATCGGTCGGATAAAATCCGATTCATACAATAAAAGATATTAATAATCGATAACAATCGATTAAGGTCTAAATCAACATCTTTTCCACGGGAAAACAATTTCGTTTTTCATCCTTCATCAACGAAATTACGATTCGGTCGTAGTAATGATCCCGAACCGACTATCATTCGCCATTGTATCGCTCGTAAAGTCAAATCATCATCGAACTGTAACATCGTCCGAC
>MQRK01231957.1:17454-40958 GCA_001938485.1 Girardia tigrina
TATATATATATATATATATATATATATATATATATATATATATATATATAAATCAAAACAGCATATCAAATTTAAAATAAATTTATTCATAAATGAATGATGTATTAAACATTAAACACAATAATTTGATCTTTATTTATCTGTTTCAATCCTTTGTTTTGAAGGATAAAAAATAATAATAAAGTTTTTAATTATGGTAGCACAGATCATTTACGAAGTAAAGAAATTATTAAGATAATAAAATAATATTTCTGTTTTTCTCAAAAATATTTTGTCGGAAATATTTGGACTGAAGCCGCTGAAAGGTGATATAAACATTCTGCCCGAATCTTTAAAAATATTATTAGTTTAATATATGTATATAGTAATACATATATAAAAATAAAAGAAAATTATTTACCAAAGTTCAAAAAATTAAATTTAAATTATTTTTAATTATTTGAAATCAGGTATTTTTAAAATAAATCTTCAAAATTTAGAGAATTTTCTGACGAGGCATTTTCTTCATTGTCATTCATCGTTTCTTCAACTTCACTCTCTTCTACTTCTCCTTCCGGTTCGTCGTCTTCAATATTTTCCTTATTTCCACTTTCTTCTTGCTTTGTTGACATATCATTCATATTAGATTTATCTACTGCACTTTCTTCTTCCTCATCCTCAGGAACAGCACAAATTTCTTCATAATCTTTTTCCAAAGAAGATATCTGTTCTCTAACTTCAGTAAATTCACCTTCTTCTAATCCTTCACCAACATACCAATGAACAAATGCTCTTTTAGCAAATAGAACATCAAATTTTCTATTAATTTCTCCAAAAACTTGTGTAATTGCAGAAGAATTTGCAAGCATTGTTACACTTCTTATAGTTTGAGCCATTTCGGAACCCACGACGGAAACTGGAGGTTGGCAACTTATACTTAATTTAAATCCAGTTGGACACCAGTCAACAAATTGTATATCCGTTCTTCTTTTAATTTCAAAGACAGCTTCATTGACATCTCTGGGATTTACATCACCTCTATATTGCAAGCAGCATGACATATATCTTCCTACAGTTACATTACATCTCACCATTTGACAAAAAGGTTCAAATAATGCTCTAGTTATTTCCCTTGTACTCATGTCTTGATGCTCAGCCCTTGACTGAGATAATATAGGAGCATAGTTTGCCAATGGGAAATGTATAACAGGGTAAGGAACTAAGTTAGTAACGAGTTGCGACAAATCACTATTTAGTGAATTTTCGAATCTCAATGACACTGTAACCGAACTAAAAACTTGAGCTATTAATCTGTTCAAATTATTAAATGTTGGTTTCGATACATCTAGAGCTAAACCACAAATATCATAAATTGATTCATTATCCATTAAAACTGTCACATCAGTTTGTTCTTTAGTTTTTTGAATAGCCATCAAAGTATTGTAAGGTTCTACAACTGACGTGGCAAGCTGAGTTCCTGGATAAATGGCCACCTGAAATTTGGCTCTTTTGGCATATTCAACTGCCATTTTATTAAAAAGTAAGCTAGTAAATCCAGAACCAGATCCACCCCCATAACTATTTATAATGAAAAAACCTTGAAGAGTTTCACAGTTATTGGCAGTCTTTCTAATTCTTTCCATCACTTGGTCGACCATAAGTTTACCAATCGTATAATATCCTCTTGCAAAGTTATTAGCTGCATCTTCAAAACCGGATACCAATTGATCAGGATGAAATAAGTTTCTATATGGACCGTTTCTGACCTCATCTAAAAATTATATTTTAGATATTCATTATGTAAGGATGTGTGAATTATTATTATTATGGTTGTTAATTATTATTGAGATTATTATTATCATTATTAGATGTATGTGGAAAGTATGCGTGATTATGAAGTATGAAAATGAGTAACATGATTGAGAGTTTGATGATATAATGTATGCATGTAATAGTGTGCGGTGTCAATCATGTGGTGCTAACCCAGTAGATCTCCCTAATCCTATTATGCAACCGGATCGAGGTGCGCTTGTATATAAATATGCCAATTGAATGATTAGTTTATTTTTTGTGTTATTAATATATCTTAGAAAAGTATCTTGTCTCTTAACATGGCGACCACGACCGGAGTACAAAATTTTATCAGACCACCAGAAACATTTCAGAGAAACGGAGACCTGGATAATTTTATTCTGGAATTAAAAAGATTCTTCGAGCTCACGCAACAGCCTCCAGAATTTCAGGAAACTCTGACAAAAGCATTCTTGTCAGTCGAATTAGTAACCCAATATGAAGAAACCCAAAGCACAACTCAAGGATTTGAAGACCGACTCCGAAAAGCGTTTGAACCAAAAAAATTTTAGCAGTAGATCTGGAAGCTGCGTTACGTTTCCGTAAATCGGATGAGAATTGCTCACAATTCTTTGAAAAAATCGAAAAGTTAGTTGAAAATATTCTCAGACACAAGTTAACAAAGCCGACATTAATGTTGTTCGTGACACAACATGCAATTGAAGACAGAGAAACAAAGAAATAGCTCAAGATGCGAAATGTCAAATCGTTGGACAAGGCCAAGGAAGTGATTTGCAGAATGGAAGAAATAAAGAAAGAATTAGAAAGCGAACAATCACTCGCTGCAGTTCACGTAAAAAAACATATGCCGATTGTGCAAGAAAACCGAGACAAGAGACTGATTTCAGGCGGCAGACGATGCAGAGCGCGAGTAACGTAAACCAATTACCTCATTTAAGAAGATTTCCAAATTATGAACGAAATCCTGGTCCAGTTCGAGTTCGCAGATGCTGGGTATGCAGAAAAGAAGGCCACATTCGCGCAGAATACCCGAGCATAAGATGCAACAAGTGTAACAAAAGTGGACATTTCAAATATCAATGCTGGTCAAATAGAAAATCTTTTGACGATCGACAGGGATACTTCAAACAGAGATATGGCAACAGAAACCTTAGTCAAGACAATGGTGGGAGATACAAAGACCACCCAACGATGGATCATGATGAAGACAAAAGGCGTCATATGAACTCAATCAATATGTTCTAGGACGATCGGACGGTACAGATGGAAAAAGAAGCCCAGAGCAATGATCGAGATTTAAAAGGAGAGGCTCCGGCTTACAGGGAGGCGCTAGGAGCTTTCAATCTGGGTTAAGCAAGTATGTGATTGACACCGAATGTTATGATGCGAATGTGAATGAAGATAATGAATTTGTGATTTTGAATGATGCTGAATGTGCTGAATATGAGTGTGATGATAATAATAATGATTTTATTAACGAAAATGTTACGAAAAATAACGCAATTCGAAACGAGTGTGAATGTACTGATAATATTTTTACTAATAATGATTTTATTTATGTACTGATAATATTTTTACTAATAATGATTTTATTTATGATACTTTGAGTGCATGTTGTATTAAAGAAAGACGTAATGAAATATTATCTTTAAAAAATAGTAATTATCCTTATTATAATTCTTTCAATTCTAATAATGTTAATGGTAATAATTCACTTTTGGAGTTGAATCTAATGAGACCCTACGCTTTAACAAAAATAGAATATGAGGTAATGAATGGTAGGCCTAGTATAAAAAATTGGTTAGAGGATGTGATTAAAGAACATTGCTTACTTGATACAGGAGCAAAGATAAACGTAATTAGTCTGAATATTATTGAGAAATTGAAAATGAGTGACAGAATAGGAAAGTGCGATATACAAGTCACATGTGCAAATGACATTCGATTAGTTATTCTGGGAGTGATATTTTTAAAAATTACAATAAATAAAATAGAACAAATAATACGTTTTTATGTTGCGGCACATATAGAACCATCAATTATTGCGGGAATAGAAATGATGACGATGTTTAATATAAATTTAACAATAGATTCGGAAAAGAATAAGAAACAAGTGCTGAGAATTGAAGATAAATATAAAACTCATAATAATTTTCAGTTGGAAAAGATGATGCGTGAATTTAGCTCAATCTTCATGAAAGACAAGTGGGATGTGGGACATACAGCACTAGTAAAGCACAAAATTTCGACAAATGGGCGACCCGTAGCTATAAATCCTAGGCGCCAACCAGTGCACATAGAAGAAAAATTAACAGAAATGTTGACAAATATGGAGAAATCAGGCATAATAAGATGTGATTCAGTATGGAACAGTCCTTTAGTTTGTGTGCTCAAGAAGAATAAAATGGATTTGCTAATTTGCCTAGATTTTCGAGCGTTAAATTTGATTACGGAGCGACCACTTTTTCCTATGCCCAATATTGATGAAATGATTAGATTTTGAGAGGAGCGCAAGTGTTTAGCACAATCGACTTGGGTAATACGTATTACCAAGTCAAGTTAGAAGAAGAATCGCAGTTAAAAACAGCTTTTTCGATTAAGAGTGGACAGTATTGTTTTAATAGAATGCCATTTGACATTGCAGCGGCCCCGGCGACTTTTCAAAAACTCATGACAGAAGTTTTAGGGGAATTAAATTGGAAAGAAGCGGTTGTATATCTAGACGATATACTATTTTTTTCTCGTGATGAACAAGAACATTTAAAGAGACTCAAAAGAATTTTCAATAAAATAAAAGATGCAGGACTAAAAATTAATCCGGACAAATGTAATTTTTTAAAAGAAGAAATAAAGTTTTTAGGACATATAGTAACCAAAAACGGAATTAAAACAGATGACGAAAAAATTAAGGTAATGCAAGAATTCGAGATTCCAAAATGTGTAAAGAGATTGAGAAGTTTTTTGGGTTTGGCCAAATACTATAGGAGATTTGTTAAAGATTACGAAAAACAGTCAAGAGTTTTAGAAAGCTTATGTGGGAGTTCGAAAGATACATTAGTGTGGACTGAGCAATGTGAGGAAAGTTTTAAGAATTTGAAATCACAACTGATATCTTCACCGGTATTAAGCTACCCAGACTTAACGAAAAGTTTCATTTTGGATACAGATGCCAGCTTCGACACAGTAGGGGTTGTGCTCTCACAAGTTGATGAAAACGATAGAGAAAGAGTTATAGCGTATGGATCAAAGGCCATGAACAAACATGACTAAGGATATTGCATCACTAGAAAAGAACTTTTAGCGATTTATTATTTTACTCAATATTTCAAACATTACCTCTACGGGAAGCGATTTATCTTAAGAACTGACCACAAAGCAATAAGCTTTAGGATGAGGACGAAGAAACTCATCACAGCCCAATTTCAAATGTGGATGAATTATTTAAGCGGATTGGATATACGGATGGAATACAGAAAAGGAGTTTTGCATACTAACGCGGACGCACTATCACGAAGTAACTGTCGTACATATAACCAATGTTTGACACCTCATGAGGATGCGAAAACAAAGAATAGAACAAAATTATTATCCGTTAAAAGTGATGCAAAATGTAGTCCCGCCACAGAAAAGAAAGAAATAAATCAAGCATTCATTATGGGATTACATAAAGACTTGTGCCATGCAGGAGCTAGAAAAATATTTTGTTTTGCAAAATAAACTTGCAATATGGATATCACGGAGAATGCAGTGAAGAAGATCGTGGAGAAATGCGAAGCATGTCAAAGACGGAAAACGTGGACCGGAAAGACGAAGGAACCGATCATAAAACAATTCGCAGAGGAACCTTTTGAAGAAATATTCATAGATTTTTGCGGACCTTTAAAAAAATCGTTTTCGGACAAGCAATACATCTTAGCAATTATAGACCAGTTTAGTAAATATGTATCGCTCACAACCATTGCTCATCAAGACGAAAAAACCACGGCTAAAATATTAATAGAAAAGTGGATTCTTAAATATGGAGCTCCGAGAATAATACGCTCAGACAGAGGACGAGTTTTCGAATCTTGCGTTATAAAGGCATTGGCAAATACGCATCATATATCCATTGTACAGTGAAGTCCGTACCATCACCAAACAAACGGAATAATAGAGAGACAGTTTTGAACAATAAGAGATGCTATAGCTTTGAGTATGACAGACCGGAAAGGAGATTGGACAGATACATTACCAGATGTGGAGTTTATGATTAATGCAACAGTTCAATAGTCAACAAAATTATCGCCAGCAGAAATAGTTTTTGGAAAAACTATTAACCGTCATTGGATAGAGAAAGATAAGCCACAGGAAGAGCGAGAAACAAACCGAAATATTAGAAGACAAGAGTTAACGTCTAAAATAAAAATACAACAAACTTTGGGCACTCAAGAAAATATAACGAATAGACGGTATAACCTAAGAGAATTGGTGTTAATAAAGAAAGAAAATTGTAATAAAATAGAAGAGAGATATGAAATTGATTAATTAATTGATTTTGTTTTATTACTTATTATGCACGTCGCATATTTATTAGAACGGTCTAATATATGATAGCAGTTGCTAATTTTTATTAATAATTAACGTTTTACTGATATATTTATGATGTAATCAACATATAAAATAAATTTTCTGAAAAGTGCATAATCTTAAGATGATATATAAAATAAAGAAATATACTATTTCACATTTATTAGAACGAAAAGTAAATATTGATGTCAGTATTTGATGCGTTCTCCGTGGCATTGAAGTACTTCACAGAGTCGCACAGGAATCGATTTATATAGGTTTTCGGTTACGGAACCTTTGGTTTCGTTAAAGTTGGTAATAGCCAGCTTTAATTTATATTCCCATTCTTTTAAATTCTTTATTGTTCCTGAACCATAAATCTCTTGTGATAATATTGCCCAAACGTTTTCGATTAGGTTCAAGTCTGCGCTATATGGCGGCCAATCTAAAAGCGTCACCTTGGAATCTTTAAAGAATTTGTTGGCTAGAGTAGATTTATGGATTGGGCAGTTATCTTGTTGGAATATAAAATCTTTGCCCAAGTTGAGCTCTATGATTTTTAATGCTCGGCTCGATTAATATTCGAATGTAATCCTCGGTTTTTTGTCAACCCTTCATTATGGTATATGATAATAAGCCATTCGGCATTAGCATTGTCCACACCATAAGTCCCGATGATCGCAAAACCTTTCGTACACGTTGTGGTGACTGACTTCCCTTAACCCAGGAATAAAAAGAGTTACATCCGTGAAGAGTAAACAATTTCTCATCAGAAAATACCACTAGTTCCCATTTTATACCGTCTACAATATATCGCTGTACTGCGTCAACTCGTCTTTGCTTCATTTTTTTGCTAAGACAAAATTTTGACGGCAAATCTTTATAATTGAAATTTAAACACTTCAGTGTTCTGCAAACCGTACTTTTTGAAACTGCCAAATCTAACTCTTTTATTAGGTCATTACTTGAACATTTAGCATTTTTGGTAGCCTTCATTTGGAGAACGGTTTGGATCCTTCGTTTATCGCCTTTGTTTAATTTTTCTTTTGGTCCAGTCTTTCTTTTTTCGTTTTCACTAGAGTTAACAATAGAATGGGCATCTGACTTTACTATTCCATATTTTTAGCTAATTTTCCAAACGACATTCCAGCTTGCCTATCTCTTAATATTTCAATTTTATGATTCATAATAATTTCTAAAATAAATAAAAATATTTAAATCGTACATCTAACCTGAATTATATAACATAAACACAAATAATATTTACAAATAAATTAAATATAAAATCGTTCTAATAAATATGAAATGAATTTAAATAATAAACGTTTAAACATATTATTAAAACAAGATACCTGTAAATGAAATTTGTTAAATTTAAAATATATTTAACCTTGAAATAATTATTTATTCAAAAATTTAAAATTCAAATATTTCAATCAAATTTCATCCGTTCTAATAAATATTCAACGGACTGTAAAACAAAATCAATTAATATTTTGTATAAACATAGTCTGAAAATTAAGGTTTCAGAATATATAATTGAATTTAAATTTTACCACATCGTTTTATATTTTCAAGCTTTTTATTTATTAAGTAATTATTAATCAATCAAAATGAGCATATTCGTCATGTTTTGTTGCATTATTTTCCCAAAGGGAAAACCGCTGTGCAAGCTCATAAGAAGATATGTTTTGTATATGGTAGTGACTCCTTAAAACTTCGACAGTGTCAATACTGGTTTTCAAAATTTCGTTCTGAAAAATTTCATCTGAAAGATGCACCACGCTCCAGTCGATTAGTTGAAGTTGATGGCGACAAAATAACAGCACTGATCAAATCTAATCCACATTTAACGACAACAGAAGTTGCAGAGACTCTGGAAATATCAAAATCAAGTGTTGGAAGTCATTTAAAGAAACTTGGATTTGTCAATAAACTCGATATGTGGTTACCACATGAACTGAAAGAAATTCATTTGGTTAAACGTATAGACATTTGTGATTCCCTTTTGAAGCGAGAACAAAGTGATCCATTTTTGAAGCGCTTGATTACGGGTGATGAAAAATGGATTGTTTACAACAATGTGGAACGCCGACGATCATGGACAAAATGTGGTGAGCCTGCCAAAACGATCCCAAAAGCAGAAATTCACCAAAAGAAGGTTATGCTTTCCGTCTGGTAGGATTTTAAAGGAATTGTGTTTTTTGAACTCCTTCCGAGGAATAAAACCATCAATTCAGACATATATTGTGGTCAACTGGAGAAATTGGCTCATTCAATTCAACAGGAACATCCTGAATTGGCAAATCGAAAAGGAGTTGTAAATTACAACTTTGTAAATTACATCCATTTCAAAAGATGAGTTTTCTGTTCTACAAAAGGGTTTTGATTCACATTACGAACGACAGTAGCATTGTCTTTATAAAACATTAAATTAAACGACGCTGCTTTAAAAGTGAAAATCCTAAAATTTGGATGTAGGATTGTCTTATGGAAGCAATGATTAGACATGGATCACCTGTTGTTATTGTCATTGATAATGTACCCTGTCACACTAGGATAGAAGAGGTTTTGCAGGAACATGAATTTTCTCCAAACAAAATACTTAGGCTGGTTCCATACAGCCCTATGATGAATTCGATTGAAAAGGTTTGGTCTATTATGAAGAGTTACGTGAAGAGAAGAATTTCTCAAAAGATAGTTTCCATTCTTAATGAAAGGAACATTGAATTAACCCTAAAAGAACAGAGATTAAGAGCCTTAGAAAGTCTTATGGAGGAAGGTCTCCGAACTGTCACGTCAACAATAAGTGCTTATTGTATAGCAAGTATTAAGAACATTAATTGAGTTTTCTTTACATTTATTTATATCACAATTCGAATTGCCACTAGAACAATTCTCCGTAAAACTTGCGTAGCTCGTCATCGTTCTTGATTGATAATCTTTAATAATATTCTTTAACGTTTTATTATTCAAACAAATTTAAATTATAATTTAATTATTACAAAAATAATTTATACTTTAAATTTGAAATAATTTTTATTTATTTTAAGAAAATATTATTAAAATCTTATTTATGAAATATTAGTTTAATTTTAAAGTGATTATTTAAATTTTATTACTTGATTAAACAACCCGACGTTTTAAAATATTTAAAATATCAATCTTCCATCTGGGTGGGAGAAACACAATCATAAAACAACATACCAAACAACACACGATAAACACCATTCAAAAATATTCCTCACATCCCCCTCGATTTAAATGGCTTTAGCCATTCTACATTCCTTATCAAAGTTCTACCATCTAATTCGAATTCATAACTTCTTTCGTGTCTACGGTTCTTTATTGTTGCCGGACCCATATATCGATCTTCTTCTTTTGTTATGTTTTCTCTCTTTATCAACACCTTGTCACCAACTTGAAAAGTTCGATTTGTTTCTACTACATTTTTGCTCTTTTCTTTCCTGACCTTTTCTTTCTTGATATTTTTTCACCAATGTCTTAACTTCCTGCCAAATATTATTTCCGCTGGTGAGACGCCTATAGTAGCTTGAATTTGGCTATTTAACATAAATTCTACCTCTGGCAAAATTTCCGTCCAGTCATTGTTAATTTTATCCTTCATTCGTATATTTATGGCATCTCTAATTGTTCTGAATTGTCGCTCCACGATCCCGTTGGTATTGTGGTGGTAGGGGCTGGAATATACTATTTCAGCTTTAAACTCATTCATTGTGTCTTTAAAAAGTGCTGATTCGAATGTTTTTCCTCTATCGACATGGATTTCTTTTGGTGGTCCGAATTTCCAAATCCATTTGTCTACTAGTACTTTTCTTACGGTTTTCTCGTCTTGATGGGCAACGGCATTTAAACTTATGTATCTGCTAAATTGATCGATTATCGATAGTATGTATTGATATCCATTAATATTTCTTTTAAACGGTCCGCAGAAATCCATGTATAGTTTTTGGAAGGGTTCATTTGCAAATTGTTTCATGTGCTTCTCTTTTATTTTCGTTGTTATGCTCTTTCTCTTCTGACAATTTACACAGCTTTGTACGATTTCCTTTATCATTACTCTTATATTATTCATATCAAAGTCATCTTTTAAATAATTTTAAACTTTCTTGCTACCAGCGTGACATAGCATCTTGTGTATATCTTCCACAAATTCAGTTCTTTTGATTCTGGGGATCCAGTATTTATTATCCATTTTCGTCACGATATCATCTTTCAGTACCCATTTCTTTGTTTTCCCAGTTCTAAGATCTTCTCTAATTTGGTTTATCTCATCATTATCTTTCTGCCATCTGAATTCTTTTGATTCATCGTCAAGGGCTAAGATTCTTGTTTTAATTTTTTTCTTTCTTAGCTTTTTCGTGCATCGTCTGACATTGTACACACATTTCGCAGGAATTACTCGACATTGCATCGGCGTTAGAGTGTTTTTCGCATTTTCGGTATTCCATTTTCATATCCAACCCACTAAGAAAATTTATCCAAGTTTGAAACTGTGGGGTTATTGGATTCTTTGTCGTTAACATAAATGTGATGGCTTTGTGATCTGCTCTTAATAAATTTTTTTTGCCGTAAAGATAGTGTTTAAAGTGTTGCGTAAAATAGTAGATTGCCAGCAGTTCCTTTCTCGTAATACATTATCCCAATTCATGCTTGTTCATTTTGTGGGATCCATATGCAATCACTCTTTCTCTTCCATATACATCTTTCTGTGATAGCACTGCTCCAATGGTATTAAAGCTGGCGTCTGTATCTAATATGAACTCATTTTCAAAATCTGGATATTCTAGTATTGGTGTTTTGATCATTTTTCCCTTAATTTCTGAAATGCCTCGTTACACTCTTCCGTCATTATTATTTTTTTATCTTTATTCTTTCCAAACATCCCTTCCAATACTTTTGAATATTTTGCGTAGTCTTTATGAAATTTTCTGTAATAGTTTGTGAAACCCAAAAAACTTCTTAAGTGCTTAACACTTGAAGGGTTCTGAGACTTTCTAACCGCATCGATCTTTGTCTGATCTGTTTCTATGCCCTCTTTGCTGATCACGTATCCTAAAAAAATTGTCCTTTCAACCAAGAAGTGGCATTTCTCCAGGTTTATTCTTAGACTAGATTCCTTTATTTTACTAAATACATGTTCGATTCGTTTGAGATATTCCTTTTTATCTTTCGCAAAAATTAAAATATCGTCCAAATATACAACTGCCTCTTTCCAGTTCAATTCGCCTAAAATTTTTACCATTAGTTTTTGGAACGTTGCTGGTGCCACCGCAATTCCAAACGGCATTCTCTTGAAACAGTATTGACCATTCTTTGTTGAAAATGCTGTTTTGATTTTTGATTCATCTTCCAGCTCTATTTGATGTTATGCGCTTCCTAAGTCGATAGTACTAAAGTACTTTGCTCCTTCTATCTGTTCTCCATCCTCGTTTCCCTGCTCGTCTCTGAATTTCCTATTATTCGTGAAGTAATCTCTTCTTGTAACATCTTTCCTTCTATCTGTTCTTTCTGACATTCTGTCTCATTCTTCATTTCGTTCTCCTAATTCAACCACTGAATATTTTCTATTTGTCTTTGAACTTCGCTCTCCATATTTTACGTTCGAATAATTTCTCCTATCATCTCTTCCAGTCTTTCCGTTGTCCCATTTCCATTGCTCCCGTTCTCTGAATCTATTTGGATTTTGATAGAATTGTGTTCTTATGTGCCTTTTTTTATTACAGTGGTTGCACTTAATGATTGGGCATTCTCTTCTCACATGACTTTCTTCGTGGCATGCCTAACAATAATTTTTTCTCGTTTTGAAATTTCTCTTTCTTTCTTCTATTATTCTTTCTTCGTTTTGTGGTCTTGGCTGTCGTCTCTTATGTTCGACTGTTCTCCATTCGTTGTCTCTTTTTATGGTGTACGTTTCCGACCTTATATCTTTACTCTTTGATTCGAATTCGTATATTTCCTTCTGTATACATTCGATATCCTCAGCTTTCGAGATACCTCTCAAAGCTATTTTTCTCTTCACTTCTCTATCATCTACAGCGTTAGCATATGCTAAGTCTGATATCTCTTTTTTTCTAATTTCTTTTCTATTAGTTTTCCAACTAGTTCGTCTTTTTTCCGGAATAAGGTTGAGGGGTCGTTTGATCCAACTTTTATTTCAACAGGTTCTCTCATTATCTCCAGAATGTTCTTTTCTCTGGTGAATGTAGATTTCATTTTTGTTTTCCATGTATCTCCCTGTGCATTTTCCTATTTGTTTATTGCTTCCGGAGTCATGAATGCTGTCACCAGCAAGACTCTTTTTTCTTCTGAGAATCCCATGATCTTCGCATATCTGCCGAAGCTCTTTAAGAATTCCTCAACTTTTGACTCAGATCCGTCAAATATTTCTGCACCTCTAATGTTCGGTGTCACGTGGTCGTTGGTCACCATATTGAGAACATTAATTGAGTTTTCTCTACATTTATTTATATCACAATTTGAATTGCCACTAGAATAATTCTCCGTAAAAATTGCGTAGCTCGTCATCGTTCTTGAGTGATAATCTTTAATAATATTCTTTAACGTCTTATTATTCAAAAAAATTTATATTACAATTTAATTATTACAAGAATAATTTATACTTTAAATTATAATTTAATTATTACAAAAATAATTTATACTTTAAATTTGAAATAATTTTTATTTATTTTAAGTAAATATTATTAAAATCTTATTTATGAAATATTAGTTTAATTTTAAAGTGATTATTTAAATTTTATTACTTGATTAAACAACCCAACGTTTTAAAATATTTAAAATATCAGTTTTACATATGGGTGGGAGAAACACAATCCTAAAACAACATACCAAACAACACACAATAAACACCATTAAAAAATATTCCTCACAGCAAGTATTCAAGGAAAATTTCCTGCAGCCCTCAGATTTGAGGATATTGAATTTTGAAATAAAATTTATTTATTGTGGGTTCTTATTATTTAGTAATTATGTTGTTGATATTTTTTTTGATAATTTTATTTTTTCTCTTTATATATCTCTTCAAATTTTAAAATATCTATCAAGACTGAATCAAGAATAAAAAATTGGTGTGTTATAGGTACAACCATTTAATTATTAAATTCAGTCATTTTAGTAGTGAGTAAATTAACATTTGGCATTTCATTGCGTGTTAAATATAAAATTTATTGTCCTAATTATTAAACTTAATCAAATTATCTAATTTAAACTTAATTATTATATTTTTAAAATTATTGTATATGACCTTATTAAATTATATGACCTTGTTTATTAAAATTAGACTAGTTCGCATATTTTTTATGTTTTATTTCTTAAATTCATTATTCCCATTTTGAAATTTACTTTTCTCATTTTGAGGTTTACTATTCTCACTTTGAAGTTTACTATTCTCATTTTGAAGTTGAAAAGATATAGTATAGCATTAACTTCATCTACTGTGTCAGTTTGTTTATTCAATCCATTAGTTACTAACCTTCAGAAGAAAGTCCAAGTTTTGATTGATAAATCACTCGATGAAACTAAAATAGAAATAAAGCACAAAAGAAGAGTTCTGAAGAAAAAAAGCTTGTTGTGTAAAACCATGAATTAAACTCAGCTTCTTCCTTCCTTCTTCGATAGAAATGAGATTTAACCAAAGATGATAAAATGCAAAAATTACGATATTAAAACTGTATAATTAGAAATTTAGAATGATTTAAAATCTTTAAAAATAGTAGGAATCGTTAAATAAAATCAAGAAAGAAAGGAAAGTGCGTAAAGGACGTAAAAATTTTTATAAGATCTTGTTTTTTGCTCATATGTTCTGTCATCCACATATAATAATGTTATGAAAGCATTCATAAATAAACTAAATTATTATATAACAACAGATGCTCAAAATCAATTAATATAAATATCAAAAAAAGAATACAATGACGATTGAAAAAATGTATCTGAAAGATCGAATTAAAGATAGAGTAACAAAAGAAACTATCACAAACAACAGAATTTAAGAGATGAACAGGGAAACGAGGAGTTACGCTTACAAGGAGAATTGATCAGTGCAAATTACTAAGAACTGAATGTATTTATATGTTTCATTGTATGTGTGAGTATATGACGAAATATGTTTTGCATGGGATGCTGTTGAAAATATTTTTTTATTAATTATGCCTATTAAATGGTGAGAACGAAATACAGAAGGAGAAATGGGGCAATTTAATCACATGAAAAAATGAAGAAAGAGTCACAGATATATTGGAAATATCAACGTTTAAAGTAGAATACGGTTAACTCAATGGGCGACTAAGTGTAGAATTCCAAATGAAGAATAGAAAAATAAGATATCTATTGGATACGGGAGTACGAGTCAACTTAATTAAAGAAGACTTACTCGAAAATAGGAGAAATATCAAGATAAAAGAGATAAAAATGCATTTACACTGTGATAATGACTCGGAACATGTAAATTACTGAATCGTACAGCGGAAGATTAAGATTGAAAGAATACAGAAAATACTGGATTATTTTTAACGGTAAAAAATTTGAACCAGAAATGATGGCAAAAATTGATTTTCTAAATAAATTCAGAATTAAGCTAGAGAAAGAGGCAAAATATACTGAATGAGTGCTGGTAGTACGTGATACTTATACTAAAGGCGAAAGAATTAAAAGAAGTGAAATATACGCAGATAAGATTGGTGATTGATTATTAATAAAATTACTAATGGAATATAAAACGTTATTTATGGCGGAAAATGGTTTATCTAGAAGATAATATTAACTAAAAATAAATTTTAAACACAAGAAGGACCAATACTGGTGAAGCCGTACCAACAACCAAAACACGTCGAGGAGAAACATAAGAAATTATGAAGAAAACGAGATAATCGAAAGATGTAACTCTTCATGATATTTCCCGTTATTATGTGCATGAAAAAAGAGAAATAGAATATCAGAGTATGTGTCAATTTTTGATAGTTAAATAAAATAACAATTAAACCAGCATTCCGAATGCCAAATGTAGAAAAAATATGCTTAATGCATAGAATGGAGCAAAGTACTTTATCATGATTACCTTGAGAAACGCATACGATCAAGTGGAATTGGAATACGATTCAAAAAAGAAAACAGCATTTTAGAAAAAGAGCAACCTTTATTATTTTAAGAGAATGCCATTCGGAATTGCGGCCGCCTAGCGACATGTCAAAAGCTAATGACAACGGTACTTTGGGAATAAAAATGGAAAAAAACAGTTGTATACTTGTACAATTTTCTAATCTTCACGAAAGACGAAGAAGAACATCTTAAAAGAATCAAACAAATATTTCAAAAGATTAAAGAATCGGGTCTTCAAATAATCAGGATAAGTGTCAACTTATAATAGAAAATACAAAAATATCTGGGTCTTTGTTGAGCAAAGATGGCTCAGAGATGGATTAAACAAAAATTTAAGCAATCGACAAATTTCAAAGACCCTTGTCCATAAAATATTTAAGAAGTTTCTATGGATTAACAAACTATTAAAGAAATTTGTTGAAAAATAATTCAAAATATTAAAACATACTTGAGAAGCTGTGTGGGAAAAATAAAGATAAAATATTGACATGGATAAAGTGTGACAAAACATTTCAAACATAAAAATAAAAAAAAACAAAAACACCGATCCTAGTATATTCAGATTTTGAAAAGAAGTTCATACTGAATAAAGATGCTAATTTTGATAGAATTAATGCAGTATTGGAACAGAAATATTTAAATGGAAGGAAAAGAGTGATCGCTTCTGGATTCCACAAGATGAACAAACACAAACTAGAATTCTGTCTTATAAGAAAATAATTATTGGCTTTATATTACTTCGCACAAAATTTCAAGAATTTCTAATACGGAAAAGAGTTTTCTACTGAGAACAAATCATAAGACTATCCCATTCATAATGACGACGATAAACCTAATAAATCTCATATTTCAAACTTGGATAAATTATCTTAGAAAACTATACATGAGAAAAATACACCAATGTAGACACGATGTCAAGGAACACATGCAAGTTGTGGGAACAATCTCAGACAATGTACGTTGATTGAAAAGGAAAAGTTAAAACTAGAATCCTTGCATTAACTGAATAATCAAAAGAGTTCACATGACATACGAATGATAAAGAGATAGAACAAATTAAAGAAGATTTTAGAATGGGAAAGACAAAAGAATGACTACTGAAAAACAATATCGTGACGACAAGAAATAACATATATTGTATATCTTTATAGATGATATACTTAAAATTTTATACTAACCGAGAAGTAAGGAAGTTTAAAATTACATAAAAGATGACTTTAATATGTACCAAATGAGACAACAGATAAAATAAATTGTACAAAGTTTCTCAAAGTGTCGGAAAGGAAGAGAAAGACATTAAACAATCAGCCGACGAACTATTTCAAAAATTTAAATGGACTTTTGAGGGCCATTTAGAAGTGCTGTGAATGAATACCAATACATTTTAGCAACAATCGACAAATTTAGTAAGTACATCAGCTTGAACGCTGTGGCGGATCAAGACGAGAAGACTACACGAAAGTTAATATTAGATAAATGGATTTGAAAATTCGGACAACCAAAAAAGATGCACGTTGATAGAGGGAAAAGTTTCAAATCAGCAATTATCAAAAAAAGAAGAAAACATTTTAGACAGAGATAGTCTATTCAAGTCCTAATCACCAAGAAAGACAATTCAGAACCATCAATGACGTAATAAATATAATATTGGAGGATGAAATAGATAGAGATTGGGTAGAAATGTTCGTAGAAATAGAATTTATTACCACCTCTCTGTTCTTTCAATCAAACTTCTTTGTTTTTCTTCCGAGAAGCTCTGTATAAATACTGAGAGCTGATTCATTTACCACAAATGAAAATAACATAGATATATCATTCAAATGATGAACTGAGGCCATCGTTTAAAATTGCTTCCTCCATAACTCCCACGAATTATTTCTATTAAATTTTTCTAACTACTACAAAATTAATTTTACGCTTCATATGTCCGAATAACTTGTAATATCAAAGTAAATTTAAATAATTAAACTTTATTTAAAATATAAATATATTTCTTTATATAATTATATTCAAACAAATATTAGTGAATAAAACATTTTAATATTAAACTGCTATTCGTTAATTAAAATATTGTAATATATTTCAGCGGTATATTAAATGTGGAATAGTGCTAACACTAAAGATCAACTCTTTAGATGCTACGTAAATATTGAAATACTCATGAATACAGATAACATTTTAAAGGCAAAAAAATCTCGTACCCTTTTTCGAACTCGCACAGACTATTCAAATTGCGGCTCCGAAGAATGTGAGCCAGAAAAAGGAAAAGATGATAGTCTAATGACACAAGATTCGAACTATAAACTGGTTTTTGGAAGAAGTTCAATGGCTTCAAGATTTTTTATCTTTTCTTGGGTTTGCCCCCAGTGTTGGGTCTGCTTTGTTGCAGCAAAGCGCTATTTAGATTGATCAAAACGATGTATTTTCTGCCAAATGGTGCACTCATCCAATAAAGTTTGGTGCGAATGAGATCGAAATTAATAGTTTGACCATTATAAGTAACTTGAAGTCAAATACACTGTCAAAATCCCACCAAACGATTAAAAGTGTTTCCTTGAGAATCAATCACGTTTTGCTACTAATTTTACTATTTTCCGGGGTACAAACTGTTTCGAAATTTTAAGATAAATTAAATTTATATTAATTGTTATTTTAATTTATATTCCAAATGTTTCCTCTCATATCCAAAAATAATCTTTCTATTTTGTTTCAGATCTTTTTTTAATCGGTTTTTCAATGGACAAAATTGCAGAAATGTTGCTCTTGAATATATATATATATATATATATATATATATATAATTAAAAAATATTAATATATTTATATCGTTAATTGTGAAAAAATTTTAATTTGTAAAAATAATAATGTTTTGTATCTGGAAAATTCCAAGAAAAAATTTCTTTGTTTAAATAATATTGTTGAAAATCAGTGATAATTTGAAATCTGTAACTTTTTAATCAATAAAATTTTAGTATCGATTGAGTTTTCTGTTAAACAATGGAGTGGAGTTTTGAATTTCCAAAGCACGATTGATTCTCTTGAGTCAATGTCCAATCTGAAAGCGGAAAATTAGATGTTTGTTAAGACTCCGTATTTTGCATCGGCTTGTGTTACGATTTATTTGATCTTTGTGCTGATCGGACTGAAATTAATAGTGAGTGGATCGGCATTTAATTTAAAATTCGTTTTAATATGGTACAATTTCATGTTGGTCATTTGTTGGCCATATGTGTGTGTTTTGTTTGCAAGATACGCTCTTTTGTATACCGACTTTAATCTGTTCTGTTATCCGGTCGATTACAGAGATGATCGAGACTTGATAATGTTAGGCTGGGATGCTTACATTTTTTATATCTCGAAATTGGTGGAACTATTCAACACTGTCATCTTTATTTTTCAAAATAAAAACAACTAAATAACACTTCAATATGTCTACCACCACGCGACTATGCCCCTTCTATATCTTGCTTCAAAATTTATTGCTGGCGATGAAGTGATGCATCTTTTGGCAAAATACGACATCGTCGTTCCGGCATTCAGAACCCAACGAACTGTTGAAGATGTTCCAACAGTTGCGGATAAAATTGCTAAATCATCGGAAACCAGGAACGTGGTTGTTAAAGCTCGGGTTCTAGCAAGAAGCTGTTGAGGAGGGCGCATTCCTATGGACCCAAATGCGCAAAACTCCTATCTTCGGAATTTAGATGAAACATTTAGATGAAACCTCAAGAAGTTGTTGATGAAACATTTAGATGAAACCTCAAGAAGTTGTTGATGAAACATTTAGATGAAACCTCAAGAAGTTGTTGAGGGAGGCGCATTCCTATCGACCCTAATGCACCCTACTCCTATCTTCGGAATTTAGATGAACCATTTAGACTAAAGTTACAATGATGTGTTAGTATTTAATATAGTATAGCAATGTTTATTTAATTTCTAAATCATAAAAACTTTCAATAAATTTGAATATGGGGTTTGCACATTAATTTTAGAATTAAAAAATTTGATCATTAATGCTTTACACATCACCCTCTTCAGGTAATTAATAAATTGTAAACAAAATCTTAAAATTACTTTCATCAACTCACTATTTAAACAATTCTTTCCATGTTGAGCAATATTACTCTCACTTTCTTTTGGGTGTGAAACCACATATCGGAGACACGTGTTGCCATCTCTGTAAATGAATTTAAGAACATAATCCAAAAAAGAATGCTAGTAATATTACTCAATATAGAAAGAAATGTTTATATAGTAAAGTTGATTTAAGTAATTTAAAGATTTCATGTTTACAGGTTAATCATTACTGGCACAGGTGATATTAAGAACATTTAAACAAGTCTCGTTTGAATGTTTATTACAATCACATTTGGAGTCATTATGACTCTCCGAAAGTCTTTCATCGTTTGTCATCCTTCTATTTGGTTTTCTTAATTCTGTTTTTAATCATGATTATTCGAACAATTTTTCTAAGTTATTTTTAAAATACTTAACCTCTAAAAAATATTAATTAAAAAATAATAATTTTTACAATTTCTCAATAAATCCCAAAATAATAAAAATGTCATCAAATTATTAAAAATGCATTTAATTCAAATTTTACTAAAAAATATTAAACTTAATATTAATTGTGAAATTACAAATATGAACTTATCAAATGATTATTTTAATTATGTTCGAATAGTCAATCATTTTAAATTAAAAAAAGTATCAATTTCCATCTGGGTGGGAGAATCACCATTCTAAATTCAACATACTTAAATCAACACACCGCATCCATACATTTACACATTCAAACAATTTTAAATATTTCTCACAGGTGATATGTAAAGAATTGATTATGAAATTTTTTGATTATAAAATAAATGTGCTCACAGCATCCTCAACTTTATCGAAGGTATTTTTATTATTTAGAAATTAAATAAACATTGCTTTGGTACATAAATGTAAATGTCATTATTAGTTTAGTCGGATAATGAGGGTTGAATCATCGAAACTAGTAACAATAAGTTATGATGAGCATTTTTTGGTGTTTTAAAAGTAATTCGGCATGACTATTTAAATATTTTTACGAAAAATAAATAAATGAATTTCGAGTAAATCTTAATCATTAAACATAATTTGGAATTCTAAAAAAATATATTGAAAAAAAACAATACCGAGTACGGTGGGTTCCAGATCAATGGAAACACATCTGGGAACATATTGATAACCATTTACTTCTTCAAAAAACGTAGAAAATCCAAATTCATTTCTTCCTTCTAAATGTTCATTTAATTTTCCACTAGCTTGAATTCCATGTTCGATGCAAAACAACTCCCAAGCAGCATTTGACAACTGTACACCAGCTTGGCCTACATTCACACAAATTATTTCTCTCTGTAATATTGAATTTATTATTTCATATATTATGTTTGATATAGTTATAACTCACACAAACAGATTTTTCATCCATATTTCCTTTTGTTAAAAAGAAACTATTGAATCGCAATCAGTTCATATATTTGCAAACGATCTATTCCAAGTCAGTTAATTTAATATAGATCTATATACATTTGAAATGATATTGATTAATAGTAAAAATCAAATTATTATAAATGATAATGTATATATTTATTAGAATAATTATTTTAACTTGAAATTATTGTGAGAAAATACGTGGAACAAGATTTTCAGGAGAAATTAGAAATATATGACATATTAATGTAAATAGGCAGAAATTTGAAAATAAGAATAACAATCAACAATAATCGATTTCTTAGACGAAACCTGAGACTATTTTCTCCTTTGCTTTAATTTAATAATATTATTAATAAAAAAATTTTTATAAAAACAACCACGTTTTTCAAGCATTACCAATGCACTAAAAAGAAGAAAATAATTTTTTTTCTAGACGTGAGAAATTTTATACCTAACCAAAAACGTGGGGCGTAGAAATGATCGATTGTTACTAAAAAGCAGTAAAGAGGAAATATCAGTTACTAATAGCAGTAATTCAAAAATCCGCCCCACGTTTTTAGTTAGGTATAAAATTTCTCACATGTCTAGAAAAAAAATTATTTTCCTCTTTTTAGTGCATTGGTAATGCTTGAAAAACGTGGTTGTTTTTATAAAAAAATTTTTATTAATAATATTATTTAACTATTTTTAGTTATCATTTAGGAATTCAAATCGTTCGATTGATTTTGAATAACAGAAATGATACTAAAACCAAAATAAAACTTTTTAAACCTAATTTTAATACTTCTACACTTAATTATCACTTGATTTTCACAATATTTGTTCAATTTATTAATTTTTTCCGTACATCATTAACACGGATTATTTTCCCGTATAAGACATAAGCTATTTAATTATAGCATATACGGTTTATGTAGAGCCGTAAATGTTTTAAAATATTGTATTGTCATCGGAAGCAAGCCTGTATAAAAAAAATCAGCTCCATTGGATGACTAAAAGTGGTCGAAAAATCAATCGCAAGATTTGTTCCAGACAGACAAAAAACCAAGCTAAGAAAAACGTGGTAAAAACCATTGATTATTTCAATATATACATATGTGTGTGTATAAAATGTATAAAAAATTAATTGAAAAAAAATTTTTGAACATATTTCAATCTTCAAAATAAAATTATTTGGTAATTTGAAAGAGTTTTAACTTCATTCATGAAAATAAACGAAAAGATTGCTATTTAATACAGTGTATAAATTTGTAGGTAACCGTAAGTAGTTTTTTGCAAAAAAAAATTAAAAAAAATTATTTTCTTTCAAAATTTTTTTATCAAATTGTATTGTCATCGGAAGCAAGCCTGTATAAAAAAATTTAGCTCAATTGGATGACTGAAAGTGGTCGAAAAATCAATCGCAAGATTTGTTCCAGACAAACAGACAAGAAACGAAGCTAAGAAAAACGTGGTAAAAACTGTCTTCAATCCAGTCAATGTAAACCAACTGGAATAACTGAATAAATACTATTTTTTATGAGACAAGTGTGTTTTCTTAGCCCTTTCACACACATAAAGAAAACCATGACGAGAATAAAATATCAATAGGTTGTCATGTATGAAATTTGTAGAAATTATTACAATTAATTCAAATAGTTGTACTTTGAGATTAACTTTACATTTTGTTGGTCAGTTTTTTTGTCTGATTGGTACACATCTTGGTTATCGACCATATCAATACAAATAAAAAAAGTTATTGATAACTTGTTTTAATAATCAGTTTTTTAAATTTGAATTATTAGGAAGTACGAGTATGATTGTATGGTCTATTGTTCCGTCGTTGATAACGATGTGGTAACATTGCTGAACTCCTGTCGATATTCTATTCCCATATTGTATTAACATCTCCAACAAGTAGAAAGTATGGTACGGTCCATTCCGTAATTGATTATATATTTACCGCATTATAACGAATACTTGATGCGCATCTTCTCGTGCTTCTCGCAGTTCATTTCCGAGTTCGTATATGGTTTGTACTTGCATCGGCACATAGTACCTTTCGCTCCTGATTGAATCTTCCCTTATTTTCCCATTGACAAAATAATTTTCGTATAGCTCGAATAAATCACTTATCAACGTGTATTTATAATAATTTACGTAATTTGCGACGTCGTCTGGTGCGCACATTATCGCCGTTAATAATGTTTCTCTACCGTACGATCGGTAAGTTTCAATTCGACTCACTCCCAAGGTTATTATCTCTGCATTGTCATCTGTCAGTGCTCGTATCCCGTAATGCAACGTCGATTTAGACTGACAATCCTTGAATGTATCTATGAGGGGTTAATTTTAATTTTTTATCTCGCCTGAATAGTTTATTATTTTTTAATTTAAAGGGTAAAATATTTTTATATTAATTTGCTTGTTAAATATTTTTAAAAATTAAAAATTATATAATAAATGAAAATCATAAAAAAAGGTAAAATATTTATTTAAAAATAAAAAATATCTTAGAATTAAAAATGTCAAGAAAACAAAAATATTAAATATTTATTTTTAAGCAATTTTAAATATTGATTTTGAAAATA
>MQRK01231963.1:0-10566 GCA_001938485.1 Girardia tigrina
TGTATGTTGATTTAAGTATGTTAAATTTAGAATGGTGATTCTCCCACCCAGATGGAAATTGGTATTTTTTATTTAAATTTAAAGTAATTGACTATTCGAACATAATTAAAATAATCATTTTATAATTTCATATTTTTTTAATTTAACAATTAAAATTTAGTTTAATATTTTTAGTAAAATTTAAATTAAAAAGATTTTTAATAATTGGATGACATTTTCATTATTTTGGGATTTATCGAGAAATGATAAAAATTATTATTTTTAATTAATAATTTTTAAAAGTTAAATATTTTAAAAAATGATTTAAAAAATTGCTCGAATAATCACGATTAAAAATAGAAATAAGAAAACCAATTAGAATGTTGACAAACGATGAAAGACTTTCTGAGAGTCATAATGACTCTAAATGTGATTGTAATAAAAATTCAAACAAGAGTCGTCTAAATGTTTGTTTGCAAGTGGAATGCTGCAAAATCATTATTAGTCCTTAGAAAATCGTCTCAAAACAAGTGTATGCATTCTATTAGTCAATCGCAAAGGCTGGGTAAGAATTTCCACGTTTTTTATTTGGCGTACCTTTGTTTTTCTTTGTCTGAGGAAAGGTCATGTTTTTTTTTAATTTTGTGTTATTATTATTATAATTATTTTATTACTATTGCCCGACTATTCAAATATTCCATAGCAATATGGAATATTAAAATTAATGAATCAATAAAGAAATGGATACACAAATTAAATTAGTTAATAAGACATTACAGCGTCTTATATAGTAGTTTTTCCTCAATTTGTTGGTTTCTTCCAAAACTATCAATTACAACAAGAAAAAATTGATACAGTTCCAGCGAAAAGATATCCGCTAGCAGATAATTACATATCGACAGCATTTATCGATAAATGAATTAACAGTTGTTGTTTTTTTTTGTTCATGATCTCTATTGCGAACAATATCTTTACTCGAAAACCGTTGTAATATTGAAGAATATCAAACACTGTTATTAATTTTAGCGACAGTTCTATTCGTTGTGTTTTGATCAATTATATATATTTTTAATAACAGTTTTTGTTTGATCCGACTATTATTTTTGTTTTCTATCTAGAAGAGGTAATTTCAGATTCTAAATATCGGAATTTTAGGTTACCTTGTATTTGTGTATTAAAAAATAAATCTTTGAAAACAATTCTTATTTTTAATTTTAAATGGAAAAAATTATTATCGGAAAATTAATCCAGTTAACATTGTAAACCATTTTTCATGTACTATCGGAAGATTTTTATTTTTAAAAGAAATATATTTTAATATTTTAAGTGGTCTAATATTTTACTAGAAACTCAACAAAAAAGTTTCTCTTTTTCTTATAGATTGGAAAACTTTTACCGTATAACACTGATTTGACCCTTTGTTTACTGGTTGGTCTTGAATATTCCAGTATACATAAACTTCACTGGTAATATTGTCTTGACGCAACTTGCAATTTCTATAATTAAACAATAAAATACATTGCAGTGTACTTACATGACCACTTACAGTATATTTTTTGTTTTTACTGTACGTAATTCGCTTAAAATGAGGGTAGGATGTTTTGTAATTTTGTGATTTTTATTATTTTATATTACACATTTGTTTGTTATGTTTTCGAAATTCATAATTCTTCTCCTTAGAATACGAGAAAACCATTCATTAATAAGTTCCCTATGGGTGTAGAGGACGTTTTATCAATCCAAGAGTTTTATCATTGAATTTTATCAATGAAGATTCCTTAAACTCCGCTAGTTTCCCGAAAAATGGTACAGAATATCTTGAACTGTGTATCTTAAGGAATGCGAATACAAATGTTTATAAGCTGTTTACACCGGTACCTTCTGTTTCCAATGGAGTGAGAGTTGAAGTTCTGATGTGGAATGGGCAACAACTTGCTGACAAAGTGAAGCTTGATTTTGAACTGATATGGAACGGTGTTCAGGAATTTCCACCGGCTTGCAGGAGTCACAAAGTGGTGACACTATTCAAAGAAGAGGTATAAGATCCACCCGGGACAACTATAGGGATCTATTAGTATATTCAGAGGTACACAGAAAGAAGGTCGATACAGGAACCAGAAGGTATATGTGATCTTCATTGGTTTGGAAAAAGCATTTGGAAGTGTCCCACCTGAAGTTCTGTGGGCTTGCCTGGAAAGATTCGGCTTAACCGACAAGATTTTATGTATTATCACTGTATTTCATGAGAATTTTATTATTTTCCTATAAAAAGAGGTGTTAGGAAGGGATGTGAGATCGGACTTAGTTTATTCAACTTGGTCTTCGAAGAAGTGATCAAAACGACTATAATGAAAGTATTCGGAGAAGGTGTCACTCAAATCGATGAGCAATACATTTAATTTCAAGTGAACAGACTTGCATATGCATATTAAATCTTGCATCTTGCATTCTTGCATCTGAAGTCGTGTGAGATGATTAGAAAACTTTGTAATTGTCAAATCGTTTCTACCCGATACAGAGTCTATGATTCACTACCCTGTGCGCTAGGCTGAGTATTATTTGTAATACACAGTTATTCATAACAGTCGGGGGAGGCCTTTGAGTATAATTCACGGAAGGATGTAACTGAGGTTTAGAGTTCTAAAATCTGGTATTGTCTCAGAAAATAATAGAATAAGCGGCCGTAAAAAGCAACTGATGAGAGAGCGCATTGCTCGCGATGTGCTCTGGATATTCAACAATCCGGCAGATTTGGCAGAATACAGAGGAAGTCTAAACGAAAGAGAGCTTCTCAACAACAATGAAAATTTTAAACACATGATCAAAGGAACCATATCTGAGCGACTAAACAAGTTTCAAAACCCATCATGTATTAAACATCTAAGGAGTTTCTTGGGTTTGACAAATTATTACAGAAAATTCATAAAAGATTATGCAAAATATTCGAAAGTTTTAGAAGGCATGTGTGGTAAAAACAAGGAAAAGAAAATAATATGGACAAAAGAATGTGACGAAGCTTTTCAGAGATTAAAAGAAAGAATGGTTCAAATTCCAATCTTGGCGTATCCAGACCTCGATAAAGAATTTATATTGGACACAGATGCAAGTTTCGATTCGATTGGAGCAGTACTGTCACAAAAAGACTCGATTTGAAGATTAAGAGTGCATATGTTTCTCATATGATGAATAAACATGAACTTGGTTATTGCATTACCAGAAAAGAATTGCTAGCGATATATTATTTTACTCAGCATTTTAACCATTTCTTATATGGGAAAAGATTCTTGTTGAGAACAGACCACAAAGCTATTACGTTTATGAAGACCATAAAGAACCCAATAACACCGCAATTTCAAACATGGATAAATTTTCTCAGAGGTCTTGATATGAGAATGGAATACAGGAAAGGTAAAAGACACTCAAATGCAGATTCTATGTCGAGAAACTCTTGTGAATTCTGTAGTCAATGTCAAACAACACATGGAGAAGCAAAGAAAAGAAAAATTAAAACTTGAATTCTAGTGTTACACGAAGAACCAAATAGTTTCAAATGGCAGAATGATAATGAAGAAATCGAATAAATCAAGAAAGATTTGAAACAAGGAAGAACAAATAAATGGAAACTGAAAGATGACATTGTAGCAATGGAAAATAATAAGTACTGTATGCCGAGAACAAATAGAACCGATTTTATTGAAGATATGCATAAGATGTTATGTCATGCTGGATGTAAAAAGGTTTTTAACTACCTCAGAGATGATTTTGATATGGAAAATATGAGATAAAAGATAAAAGAAGTTGTTCAAAATTGCATAAATTGTCAAAAGCGAAAAACACTAACTGGGAAAACAAAAGAAAGACATATTAAGCAATTTGCAGATGAACCTTTTCAGAAGATATATATCGACTTTTGTGGATCATTCAAGAGAAATGTTAATGAATACCAGTATATTTTGGCGATAATTGATGAATTTAGCCGATATATTAGCATGAACGCAGTTGCTTACAAAGACGAGAGAACACTACGGAAAATATTGCTGGATAGGTAAATAAATATGGACCACCTAAAGAATTTCATGAGTGGGTGTACAGGCACTCGAATGTCCTGTTTCTCCTTTTTCCAAACACAAACTAAAGGGAAATTCCACAGTGAACTGCACTTTTCGATAATATCGTTTTCTTCATAATTTCGAATAATATCGTCCAGTTTTTTCCTCGAAATGTTTTAATTTTCGATAAAGTTTCACCAAAACTGGCTATCCATGCGTTTCGATCTTGTGTTTGGTCATTGATGTCCTTCCAATATCCCATTTTTCAGCCATAAATATTGATTTAAATTTTGTTAAAAGTTACATTAGTTGATTGTCAATTTTGTTTTCAAACAGCTCTTTTTTTCTCCTCAGATCTATCCTCGTCTGATGGATTGTCTCGTATTACCAGTAATGCATTAGTATATAATGGTTCTTTCCTCAACTTTAACCTGAATTTGTCCAAGAAATCTATTCCTGCAATAATTTCCGGATCTAAATTTTTGACCACAAAAATTCCATTGTTTTCTGCATTCTTTTAATTATCACTTTAAGTTGAACAATACCATGGTTTATAAGTTCTGAGTCATTCTCACAATGTATACGTCATTTACTTTCTTTTATCTTGACATCTTTGATTATCTATGATTTAATAACGTTAACTCGGGCTCCTGTATCTAACAGACACTTGATTTTTTAATCTTTATTAGAAACTCTATATTTGGTCGTCATTTCAATTCTTTATAATTAATGTTAAACGTCGGTAATATCAGTACATCTTCAGCATTCTTTTTTATCTTTTTTTTCATTTTCTATATCCATACTAGCACATATTTCATCGTGTTCTTCAGGTTCATTATCTAAACTACACATTTCCAGAGGAATATTTTCAAACACATCATCAAACATACAATCACAAACGCATTCATACATACAATCAATCATACACCTACATTGAGTTCCTATTGTAGCATACTGTTCACTTCTCCCTGTGATCGTGCGTCCTCGTTTCTAACTCGTTTTGATAACACAGACATGTTAGGAGAGATTTTATTGATACTTCTTCATGTATGAATGTTGGATAATCTAATAATGTTTAACCTTTTTCTTCTTTTAGTTAATTTTATGTTTGTTTTCGGTTTAGAGATATCAGTTTTGGGTTCATAAATCTCTAACAAATTCAGCTACTTGAGATTTGATTCTTTAAATGACACGTAAAACTTTTACACATAAGCTTATGTTGTTTTCAAAGTTTACATTTATACTGAGTTTAATTTTTAACAAACAAGTATGCTGTCAACATAAATTAATTAAATATTTTTGTAAATAGAATAACTACCAACTGATGGACATTTCATCTTGTTATTAATAGCTCTGTACAGAGAACCTATTCAATGATCACATAAAAATTAAACTTTGTTATTTTTTCTGTAATCTAAAAAATAGATATCATGAGTTTAATAAATATTCTCTTTGTTGAAGACTTTAGATTCTGTTGAACAAGGATCGAATATTAATATTAGTTTTTGTACACTTAGACTTTGTTACTTAATCTTCATTTTGTGAAAGATTAAATCGATAATATAGATGACAAATTGACATAGTAAAATAAAACAGATTAATTAATGACAAATCTGAAGTAATAAACAACAAAACTGTGTAATCATAGAGTTAGATCAATTGAATATTGTAAATTAAAGTTATTACAGTTTAACAGCTCGTAGTTGAAATCGGGGAATTACTTAGATTATAGACATTTGATTTGTAATTGATTCATCCTTCATAATATATTTGGTAAGTCCTTGGTAGAATTTTCTTAATAACTAACAAGTTTACTTTGAAATAATTTGAGTGCCTCAAGCAGGTTTATGCTTGTTTGTTGTTGCATGGAATAATAAACTTATTATTTCAAGTTATCTGACTCTGTCTGATTACACAGTTTTGTTGTTTATTATTTCAACAATTAAATATTGTAAGAAACAATTACTGAAAGAAGATTATGATGAATGGCACATTATTCGAGAACAATTAGTTTTTCCATCATGTTTTTCACAGATTATACAAAAAACAGCAATAAAGAAAATTAAAAATCATTTCAAAATAACTAATGACACTTATTAAAACTAGAAACTTAAGACATATACACATTCAGTATTTACTCACACGTATGATGCGCCACATATACGTAAACGTTCATTTGGGAAATTCTAATCAACCAGGGCTAAAATAATTAGCTTTTATATGAGTCTGGTCATCAAATGAACCGTAAATACATATAATATCAATGGTTTGTAAAGAATTTCTTTAATCAATTGTATAAACTGAATAAAAGATGCTGTAAAGAGAAAGAGACTGATTCGTTAAAATTATAATAAATGATACTCATTTGAAAACATTTCAGATATAATATCCTCAAATTTAAATAATGTGTCATTATATATGATTTTAACATTACTTAACTTTGATGTATTTCGAATATTAAATTATTTGGTTTTCTTTTTATGTACCTAATCAAACTTTCTAGTAAAAGAAATTTCAGAAATTTTGTAATTTTAAGAGCATTGAGACAATTATTATTAGAAGATTTATTAATATCTCATTTAGAGTTATCACGACTATCGGAAGATCTTTCACAGTTTGACATCCTTCTGATTGATTTTAATAATGATTATTCGAACATTTTTTTAAAAATCTTTCTTAAATATTTAATAAAATTAATAATTCTAACCATTTCATTATATGGACTCAAAAGAAAAATATTTTATTAAATTTTGAAATGAATAGAAATTTTAAATTCATTCTTTTATTTTACATCTATTTAAATACTTTTCTTTTATAAAAGTATTAAACTTGATTTTAATTGTTAATTTCAAAAATTTAAACTTATCTGATTATTATTCTTTCGTTATTATTATTTTAATTATGTTCGACTAGTAAATCACGTAAATACAAAAAAAATACCAATTTCAATTTTGGAGATGAGAATCACCATTCTAGGTTCACCATATTCAAAATAACATACCTCATTCAAGATTTTGGGACACTTCATCACTTGAAACTTTATCACTTGACACTTTGTCACTTAGAACTTTTATCACTTTGTACACTTCATCACTTGGACATTTTATCACTTATTTTTGGTAACTTTATCACAAAAATATCTTTAGTCATATTGGAATACAGGAATTTTTGAAGCACATAGAATAT
Organism: Girardia tigrina; assembly: GCA_001938485.1. Classification (NCBI taxonomy): domain Eukaryota; kingdom Metazoa; phylum Platyhelminthes; order Tricladida; family Dugesiidae; genus Girardia; species Girardia tigrina. Next base: position 7,215 of record MQRK01231963.1, read on the forward strand.
AGAAACGGTAATATTCAGAGGTTCAAGTTATATAAATCATTGAAGTGTCCAACCACTAATAAAACATTATACGTTCATGTAATGAATGCTGTTGATCCAGATCATAACCATAAGTTAACAAATAAAATATTGTGACAAAAAATGCTGTTGAAAAGATAAAGAACAAAACATTGGATCTTTAAGTAACTACCACTGATTTTATATGTTTCTAAAGTAAAAAACTGGAAGCAGGTGATTTATTGGCATTGCATTAAATGAAATCACTTAAAAAAACTTTAACAAGTAAAAAACAAGCAATTTATCCAGAAATCTAATTCTCATCTACTTAAGCTGCATTGCTCATTTGTCAAACATTTGATTATTAAATATATATTTAATAAGTATTATTGTTCTTTAATTATATTTTAAAATCATTTTATTTTGTAGTCTAAAATTTTTCAATGTTTATAAAAAGAAATTACAAGTGATAAAGTGTCCAAAAATAAGTGATAAAATGTCCAAGTGATAAAGTGACTAAGTGATCAAATGTAAGTGATAAAGTTTCCAAAAATAAGTGATAAAATGTCTAAGTAACAGTGTCAAGTGATAAAATGTCCAAGTGAGAAAGTGTCAAGTGGCGAAATGTCCGAACACCTCTTATTCACATACAATTTGAAATATTTCTCATAGTAATAAATCCTGCTAGTATTATTAATGCGACGTTACTAATGACTTATTTCAGTATTTGTTCTATAACCAGTAATATGTTTATTAATTACTGCACATAGATACAAATAAATCATTGATAGTATTACTAGAAGTAATTTGTTCTTTTAATTGTATGAACCATCTGAAGAACTTAAATGAAAAACAATATATAATGGAATTTGCAAAATTAATATTCACAATTAAATAGCAGTTATTAATTATTCTATTTTATTCTAATTTATTTTTTCTATTTTTATTTTCCTCATTTTATTTACACATTCTTGTCAATTTTATTTTTATTCTTACACTTTATTAAGATACTTTAGTTAGCAAATAATTATCAATAATTAATTTAGAATGGCTGATTTTTGAAAGAGGTAAGTTTTCCAAAATATTTTATAAGAGTAAAGAGAATTTCTGTATTTTTATCAGACTAAATGAAGACTCAAAGATTGATATCTCGGAATTGGAAATCGTTCTTGGGCACCGAAATTATCTCAGCAACTGTCATTTTTTATATTACATTTTAAGTACAAATAAAGTGGTTTTAGTTGGTTTTATCGAGTTTGATGAGATAAAAATTCATTTGAAGACCATTTATATTTGATAATCATTAATTAGATTAAAGTTAGAAAAAATATAATTTAACCATATAAATTTCTTTATCTTTTGAAGAAGATTTACAGAAAAAACTCTAAATTTTAGAAATATATTTTAGAATTTTTGTTATTTATATAAGCAAAGCTTTTTTAATGTAAAAGATTACTAATTCACTAAATATATCAAAAACTTCCTTTACGTTAAAACTTTTCTTTTGAGAACGAATCATAAACCCATCATCTTCATGATAACAACAACAAAATCCAACAAGCTCACAATTTTAAAATTGGATAAACTTTGATAGTTTGCTGAATATGAAAATAAAAACAGCGGAAAGGTATAAAAACACACTCACGTGTACGCAGTTCAAAGAATTACATATTAATTATGTGTACAATGTCAGACAATACAAGAGGAAGTTAAGAAAGAAAATATTAAAATAGAAATCTTAAAATTAAATGAAAAATTAGGAGAACTCATTTGGCAAACAAGTTATAAAGAAAAAGATTAGATTAAAGAATATATTAGAACTAGGAATAGTTATTGAGAGATGATATTGTGACGAAAAGTAACAACAGATATTGTGTCACCAAAAGCAGAAGAACCGACTTTATAGAAGGCATATCTAAATTTCGGTGTCATTCATGAAGCAAGAAAGTCTATAATTACGTAAAAGATGACTTCAACTGGGATAACATGAGACAAAAAATAAAGAAAATCGTAAAAAAGTCGTGAAAATTGTCAGAAAAGGAAAACTCTTACAATAAAGACAAAAGAAAAACACATTAGACAATCTTCCAACAAACTATTTCAAAAAATATGTATGGATGTTTGCTGACCGTTCAGAAGGGCTATGAATGAATATCAATAGATACTGGCAATAATTGATCAATTCAGCGGATACATCAGTGCATCAGGATTAGAAAACTGAACGGAAGGTATTAATGGATATATGGATTTGAAATTACGGACCACCAAAAGAGATACATGTCGACAGAAGGAAAATCTTCGAATCATCACGGCAAAGAGATTCGACATAAAGATAGTGTTTTCAAGTCTATAACACCTTAACACTAAAAGAATCGTAGAAAAATAATTTAGACCCCATATATACAGTAGCGTGCTAAAGTCTGTGGACAGTAAAAACCTCAATTATATCAATTAAGTTATGATTTTATAAGATTGAATGCTTCAATTTTTTTCTGATATGTAAAATTGAATGTTCGACATAAAAAATAATAACATAATAAAAAAGAATTCTTTAGCATTAAAGCTAATAAAAAAATTACATATCAGGTTAAATGACTCTTAATATTCATAAAAAAGTATAGCACAGAATACTGAGATTATATTTACAAATAAGATAAATATTTTTTAACACTTTCTCTTTAAGATTAAATATGGTAAGAAGTGACTACCATTCGTCCAAATGATTTTGAAGTACACAAGCATAGTGTTGCGGAAATCGTGTCTCAGGACGTCCGATTGTCGCTAAATATTTTTCCACAAATGGTTTTAAAGTATATTTTAAAGAGACAATTCTTTCCGAGAGCCGGATTGACAATACTAATTATTTTGATTCTATTTTGTATTATCAATTCGATTTCTTTATCGGAAAATTTGGCGATTATTCGAACCCATTGAGTTTTGTAGAAGTTTTTCGGTCCGGTATAAAACACCTGTGGACATTTTCAAAATTCGCATTTCACCAAGTAACGTGTAACGGTTTATTTGAACTAAACTCGAATTCAAATATTTTTATCAATCAAAATTGTTATTGACACATTTTTTTATTAATTGAACACGAAATTGTCATATCCGAACTCTTGCAACACACACATACAATTTCCAAGAAATCTTCACGACACGTACAGAAACTAATTGTCCTCAAATAATTTTACAATTTCTCTCAAGGTCGCGACACAATCACCAACCATAAATTCATTTAAACAATTTTTTGAAATGATTTCTTTATTAATAACTTTATTTAACCTTTTTTTAAGAAAGAAAACTAAGTTATTATTTAATTACTAGCGCGCTCGGCCCGCTTCGCGGCCCTCTCTTG
>MQRK01231964.1:13047-23754 GCA_001938485.1 Girardia tigrina
GAAAAAACTATTCACATTGTTAAGCACAATGAGTATTACGGATTAGAATTATAAAATTAATTTATAATTTCTTATTTTTTATTATTATTTTTTACAAATAAATTATAATTCTTTAATTTAATTTTTTTTATATATTACAGAATGAAATTAAGCTATGAAATAAAGCAATGTAATGTACAATTTTTGTTGATTTTTACTTATGTAGATATTTCAGAAAGACTTATATTATATTTAAAGGGTAATTTAAAAAAAACTATAATGTTTTAAATTTTAAATATTTTCTAGACACTCGAATATAATACGCGCGTTATATTTGAGTGCGCATCTTATTTGAAAAAAACTATAATATTCCAAATTTTGGATATTTTCTAGAAACTCGAATATAATGCGCGCGTATTATATTCGGGGGAGGACTGTAGGCAAGTCGGAAGTACCTATGCATCTTATCTTTGGTATATCATTTCATAAAACAATATATTAACACGTTTTTTACAAATATCAGAGGGCAGTATGTAACCATTAAGGTGTGGTATCATGGTACATAGCAAAGACGTAATGTTCCCCCCTCATTGTATTTTTATAACAAAAATATCGTAAATTATTCGTATTTTTCTCCTTGTAACTTTAATAATTGATAAACATTATGCGAATCAAAATTAATCCCTGTTTTATTTTTTATAATTTATATTTCTTAAACTGGATTAGTGTTACTTTTTGCAAACAATATATTTTATGACAAGTTGCTTTATTATTATTTATATTTTTAGGTTATGAAAGAACCATAAATACGCTCTCTATGTCTATAAAAATTATTTATTATCTGTGCATTGTTAACAAAAACATAAGAATTTCTTACAGTAATTGTTACGTGATCTCTACTTATTGTATTACAGTGAAAGCCACTTAATAGGACCACTGGTTAATAGGACCAGCCGCTTAATAGAACCAAATTCTGTGGGACCGAATCATTTCCTATGTTTCGAATATTAAAGCAGCAGCTTAATAGGACCAGTAAAAGTCGGTTAATGGGACCACTCATGAAACTGTTTGACCCTTCAAACAACATGAAAGTCATGAAAAACGTGTTTTTAGCGTAGGGCATACACCCACCCCAATCAACATACACATACACAAGTAACAAAGAAGCAGGTCTTGACTGAATTTGTATTTACTGTATTTGTTCTTATCTTTTTAGCTGCAGAGAGCACCTGCTACATTTGTAGCACACACACACAGGACACAGCAAGAGGAAAAGTGTCCTGCAAGCAAACGTACAGTTAGTGGCGGCAGCCCCATACACTTACCATCCCAGCTACGCATGTGTGTGTGTCGCCTTACTCGACATCAATCTTGCTAGAGCACAATGGGGAGAGTTGCAGACTGGCTGCTGACGAGAGCTGCAGCAAGCTCACACCCTCTTATGAAATCGTCACCACCAACTTCTCTCTTGCTGGTAGGACGCTTCTTCTCTTGCTGTGTGGGTGTGTGCTGTGTGCTGAGTGAGAGAGGATAGAGCAGATTAGAGTACAAGTTGCCGAATCCTAAGTATGCTGTACAGTAAAGTAGTACAGAACTGTATCGCCCAATACTGTACATAGTTAAAGCGTTTAACGTACTGTTTATACGAGTGTGTATAGTAGTGTGTACTTCAGAGCTCTCAAACTGTTTAGACCATCACAATCGGTTTGCAGGTAGTTTTAAACCGATGGCGACATTTAAAAACACGCAAAATGTTGTAGCAACTCGAAAAGTGTACTTTGTCAAAAAATAACACCACTTCGCTTAATGGGACCAGTCGGTTAATTGGACCAGTTGGGCTTGGGACAAATGTTGTCCTATTAAGCGGCTTACATTGTAATACATATTTATATCAATTTAATAAAATAATACGACTTATATAATAACACTTTTTTAATGCTTTAATAGTAATAAACTAGATTAAAATAAGAAAAATTATTTTCATTAGACCCGGAAGGATATGAAAGGCTTGAAAGAAATATTTGTGTTGAATTTTTAAAATTCATATGTTGCATTTGGTATTTGGAAATGTTCAATGCAGAGAAACTAACAGGTGGAGTAGTCATAGTGCTTGTGTTACGGGTCGTTCTGGACAGATTTTTCTTCAGATATTTTTTACAAAATTAATAAAATTCAATACTAAAAAATAAATTCAAATTTTTGTTAAAATTAATCAAGTTTGTCTGAAAACAAATTTGCTCGATAAAGTCAATCGAAATTCAAGAAAATTAAATTCGTACACAAAACAATTTCGTTTCAAAAGTAATTTTGCTTTTAAGAAAGTTAACTCGCCTAAAAAATAAATTTGTTCCAACAACAATCTCAAAAAAATCTTTCGAAATGAAAATCATTTTTAGAATATTCTTTGAAAAATCAATCAAACTCAAAAGATTCGTTTAACAAAAATCCATAACTCAAAATTTCGTTTGAATAAATTAAAAATCCACAAAATTTTCAAAAGATTTTTTGGAGGTTAAAAGTGATTGGTCGACCAATCAAACTATATCCATAAATACGATACTGCAACACACACCAGCACAGTTTGGTCAATCCAAAGCAAAACAATAATAATAACTAGAACAAAGACATATTTGTTTGAGTGAACAAAATAATCATTCGGATTCACTGTAATTATCTTTTTCAAATAAATTTCAAGCACATTATATTGTAAGAAAATCAAATCAACATTCACAAGACTATATATATATATATATATGTTGATAAATAAAATAATGCTAACTGTAAAATATCATTCTAATTATCTTCTATTAATATTGAATGAAAAAGGTTTTTATGTTTATCTTAATTATTTTCTTTATACGAATGTATATAACGTATCGTCGTTGCCTTCCTATCTCTTTTTATCAAATCCAAATAGATTGCCATTACTTCTTTTTTTCGTACAACTGGCTATTCTGATATGGGTCGACGCATCTTTACAATTGCAAATTGATTATAACATATTATGTAGTTAATGATAATATATTATTTTTGATATATTAATAATATAAATTTATAATTATATTGTGTTTTCTTTAGGTTTCTATATGTAAATAATAAGTAAAATAAACATTGTTAAAATTTGCATTGTAATATCTTCTAGTTGAAGGTTATAAGTGATTGATATTCACAAGCCAAATTTGAAAATTGTTAGAAATAATTTATTAAATAATTCTTAAATATAATAAAAAAATTATAAATAAATAATATATATATAAGTAAATTATTATTTTTACATTATAAAATTAAACATTTTTATTAAAGTAACCTAATTAATTGCTAGCAAAAATTAATTAATAACAATAACACTGTGTAACAATTTTTTCCCGCAAAACAATTTCTATGTTCCTTACACAATTTGAGTATGCTGATTACGAATATGATATTAGTTTTTGCACACCATCTAATTATTTGCCGCTATTTAATATTTTCTTTATTATCTATTTTTCTGTTTTAGATTAATACGAAATAGACTTCCCTTTTGTTTAAACGTATCAATAACTCATTTGCATTATTAAGTATTTTCAATTACCGACCATGACGAGCAAGCGAGCTTGTTAAATCTCTCACGATTCCTTTTGGTATATATGCGGGTATTATATAGCTCCAAAACAACGAAAATATGCATTTTCAACTGGTAGCATGTGGTGCGATCCATAAGTTTTTAGACCCGACAAGAAAGCAAAGTCCAATCAACTTTATTTTTTCAGATTCAGTACATGACATCAAAGTAAATCATTTCTCAATGTATGAGCCTTGTAAATCAATACACTTGCACCAGTGAGCAACAAGCTCAGAGAACGTATTTTTGTAGAAAATTGACAGGCAAAGAATTGAGAATATCAAGGACTTTAACCTTAATGACATCAACTGAATGAAAGTGGACACCTTTCAAATGTTTCTTTAGGTGTTTAAACAACGCAAAATCACTTAGGGATAAGTCAGGGCTATAGGGGGACTGGGAAACCAACTGAAAGTCACAGTCATCCACATAAGTCAATTTGCTCGCGAAGTGTGAATGGGTGCATTGTCTTGAAGGAGCCACATTGGGATCTCTCTTGGCTTCCTACGAGACTTTCTCACATCGCGAAGTAATTCAACATAATACTCCTTATTCATTGTCAGGCCTTTCTCAAGGAAATCAATTTTAATAATGTCATGGGAATCTCCGAACACAATCAGCATTGCTGCTCGCTTGTGCGAGGTGCCGCTTCGAAATTTTCTGGGAGCACTTTCACAGGGCACCACTCAGAAAATTGACGTTTGCTCTCAGGCACATACAAGCTCACAGGGCTTCATATTGTGTAACGATGTTGTTGATGAAGCGATCACCATGAGTGCGAAGCAATTCCAAATTGGGAGTGTAACACTGCAAACGTTTGTCCCACCTTTCACCGGATAGGAATCGGGGAACAAAACGTGAACACAGTTTGCGAACTTCAAATGATTGCAGAATATCATATGTAGAATGGTTGCTGATGGATAGACACTGTGCAAGTTCACGGATGCTTATTCGTCTCTCTTCCGACACGATTTTCATGCACAAATCACTTTTCCCGGGTAAAATTTCATATGGTCATCCTGATTTCTCGGCATCAAAAACGGATTGTCGGCCATGTTTAAAGTCTCTGATCCAATTATACAGTGTTGCACGTGATGGGCACTGGTCACCGTAAGCTTCCTGCAACTGCTGCAAAATATCGCAGCTTTTAGTATTGCGCAGGAGCAGAAATTTTGTCACGCTGCGATATTCGACGTTACTGTCCATGTCTACAATAAAAAGTTAAATAATGGCGGTACGCAGCACTCACACACACAGGTTGGGTTTGGTGAGTCATACCTGTAACCAATGATATCTCATCTATTTATAATATCAACGGCATATACGTCATAATCTTATTTATCAACGAGTCTAAGGACGTAGGGATCGCATCACGTAAATTATGCACTGCTTATGAGGCTTACTTTGGTGTTCCTGTAACTGATCAAGAAAAATCATGGGCGCCACATTTCAGTTGTGATACTTGCCGGTCAAATTTAGGAAAATGGCTAAATGATAATCTCAGCAGCTTGCCTTTTGGAATCCCTTGGATATCGAGAGAGTCAAAAAATCACCACGATGATAGCTATTACTGTATGATAGACATTTCCGAATTTTAAAATGTCAGAGATCGAAAAAGTCTTATTTATCCAAACATCCCATCATCTTTAGCCCCGTGTTCTACTCTAAAGAATTACCAGTATTTCAAACACCACCTCTAAAAGCCATCTCTGACTATGAGTTTTCTCATAAAAAAAGATAGTGACGCTGACGTGGATATTGTTGAAAAAAGTCCAAAGAATGTCCCGCACTTTCCTAATCAACAGGAGCTTGATGACTTAATAAGAGACCTAGAACTTACGAAATCAAATGCTGCTCTACTTACCTCTCGTTTGAAAGAGTAGAATTTGCTGGATCCAAACTGCAAATCATCAATTTATCGAAAGCGACATGAACGTTTCTCAAAGTTTTATACGATGAAAGACTCGTTGTGCTACTGCTCAGATATGATTGGGCTTTTTCAAGAAATTGGTTATGAACATCATCCAAGTCACTGGCGGATTTTTATCGACATCTCAAGTAGAAGTCTAAAGACTAGATATACAAAGTATTTCTGCTTTCTTTGTCTCTGGGACAGTATGGCTACAGATCACCACTATGCTACAAAAGATTGGTCCCTTAGAGACGCACTTCTTCCTGGAAAGTACAATATCATACACCCTCCTTTAGTCGAAAAAGAAAAGATCTTGTTGCCGCCATTACATATAAAGCTTAGACTTGCGAAACAATTTGTAAAAGCTTTAAATCCCAGCGGACGAGCTTTCAAATATATTAGCACAATGTTTTCCAAGTTGTCTGAAGCCAAAGTCCAAGCTGGTGTATTCACGGACCCTCAATTTAGATTTATATTGACGTCAGAGGACTTGGAAAAGAAGATGACTCCTAAAGAAAGGAATGCCTAGAGAGCCTTTAGGAAAGCTGTGGAAGGATTCTTGGGAAATAAGAAGAGTGACGAGTACCAACTACTGATCAGTGATTCTCTCAAACACTTCGAAAAACTGGGCTGCAGAATGTCAGTGAAACTTCCTTATTTGCATTCGCATCTACATTGGTTTCGGGAAAACCTTGGTGACTTTAGCGAGGAACAGGGGGAATGATTCCACCAGGATATGTAAACAATAGAAAAAAGGTACCAAGGAGTGTGAGATACAGCAATGATAGGAGATTACCTTTGGTTTTTTATTAGAGACGATAGCACACAACATAAAAGACAGTCTCGTGCAAACCTTCACTTTTGATTGTTCACACATGACTTTACAATCCACTGTTATCCTATTCTTGTCAGTTTGAGCTTCTTTGCTATTAATATTTTGAACTATAACTTCTTGTGGAACATTTTCTGGTCATTACAACAAATCTGAAACGAAAAAAATTAAAAAATGAGGGTTTTTTTGCTAAATTCCTTTTTTTAAATTCCTAGGTTAATTCGGAGATGGAAAAAGAAAACCGATAACAAATTCAAAACCAGCATGCTGAAAAGTATCAAAAAATTCTGAAAACCGTTTACGGGAGAAACTTTCGAAAAATTTTGTTACACAGTGTAATCTATGAATAAGTGAAATGATTATTAATTAAAGAAAAGAAGCGGAAAATCTGTTTGAATTTCTGTATAATAAATTATTTCTGTATATCGTAATGAGTATAAATTATTTTGGAAGATAAATGTATTATTCTAGAAAATAAAAAAATATTCTAGAATATAAATTAATTAAACTGGAAGATACTTTTTTGAATGATATCATCAGATAAATAAATTAAAACTGAAGATAAATAAATTTACTAAAATCAGCAGATACATTTTGATGTTTTAAATGTTTTTGTTTTAAATTTAAAAATTAAAGTTTTAATTTAAAATTAAAAAAGGTAAAAATTTAAATAAAAAAGGTAAAATAAATTATATTATTATTATTGTAAATAGAATTTTAATCAAAAAGCCATAAATCTAAAAATTTTCAAATTACTGAACCAAGAAAAAACAAATCAAAACAATAAAAAAAGAAGTCAGAAACCTAGAAGAGGAAGATTCAGATGACTCAAGTGATGATTCCAGTGAAGAAAAATTCATCGAAATCCTAAATCAACCACCAAGATTTCAGAAAGTAGATAGAAATAGTGCAAGATCCAACAATTAGCGTGGAAAAAAACGACAGATAATTCCAAAAAATTATATTTGCAAACTTTTATTACCGCTTGTCTGCTATTGTGAATATACTTCAGTACCACTTAGGAAGCCAAATATGCCATTGGATCCAAAACAGAAGCGTGGTCGACCAGCATAAATCACTCTTGCTTTGTAAAAAATGCCTATTCATGTGCCTAGGATATTAATAATTCTAATAATTCTAAAAAACCTAAAATGTAATTTTATGGATGAAACTTGTTAAAAAAATTAATTTTATTAATTAAAACATCTTTTCTTTTTTTCAATTTATCTGCTGGTTTAGTTTATTTATATTCTAAATTAATTAATTTTGTATTTTAAATATAGTACTAATTAAATTTAACTTCTGGGATCATTTATTTATATTCTGCATTAATTCATTTATCTACTGTTTTATTCATACCCTATCATAATTGTTATTTTTCTGAATGAACTGCAATATCAAACTGGCCATTTCAATTAACGTAACGCAATTAACTGCTTGCAAAAAAGGAATTAAAGGGTTAGATAGTAATGATAATTCTACAAATTATAATTGTAATAATAATATTAATAATAATAAAAATAAATGTGAATAAATTTATATAAAATTAGTAATTTGTCATACAAAAAATAACGGGTTTGTATATAACATCGAACAAATTTTTGTGAATTTTGTTTTAGAGGAGAAACTAACAAAAAAAACTGTTCGATTCACATGAGGCGCCTATATCGAAGTAGACCCAAAAAGAAAAAAATAAAAATTTGAAAAATTCGTCATGACTCTATCAAAATATTATTTGGAATTTTCAAAAATAGAATGTCGAATTTATCTTTGTCTATCGATAAAAATGTTCGAAGAGAATTTATCGGAATTTCTAATCAAAATTAGTGAAAAATGTCGAAATTTAAAAATTCAAATCAAATTATTGAATTCTAATTTCAATGAAGTGTCAATTAATATGAACGAAGATGTCTCGCAATTCAGTGTCAATGATTCTTTTAAAATTGACAATTTACGCACATCGAAATTAATGAATTGATTTGGTAATTGGAACTAAACAGAAATTGTTTTGAATTAGTTTTGATATATATTTTGAGAGGTGAATTTTTATTTTGTATGTGTGTAAGTTTTATTTAAAAAAATAAAAATAATAATAATTAAATAAACGAAAAAAAATTAATTATAGAAAAAAATAATTATCGGAAAAAATTATCGAATAGATTGTAATTGTTTGTTAAATAAGTTTAAAAAATTACGTTTGTTTAAACGCTTCAATGAAATTATGGTTGTAAATGGTTGATTTTCGATTTACTGCGCAAATGAGTAATCTGTGTTGAGTGGTTTTGTGTGCGATTCGAAGAAAGGTGAAATTTGAAAGAAAAATAAAAGAATACATCGGTGTCTTGGTCTTTTAATAAATTTGGCGCGAAATTTTATGTGGTTAAAATTGATATTTGTGTTCGTGATCACAATTGTAAAATTTTGTGGATTAATTGAATAAAAAAGTTTTGAGGCGTATTTTTTAAATCCAACAACAATAAAATTATTAATGAATACTGAAACCGAATTGAAATACGGAATCGTAAATTCCAAAGGTTCATGGCACAATAAATACAATGAGATTTATTGTTCTACTTTGGAGGATTGAAATACGAATATTCCGAGGGTGATATCCCTTGTGTTTTCTTAATATGGAGAAATCGTCAATTTGAATCTCAATTGCGACCAACGCACCGCTCGATCGAAGGGATTTTGTTTCATTTGCTATGAAGATCAAAGAAGCAGTCGGACATTGGGAGTCGATCATGTCGAAGATTACAGACTATGGGCTCATGATAAAGACGCGAAAGACGTCTTGAAGAAGTTCATCTATGAGCACGGATGCGGACCGGAATACGATGAAATTTTAAAACAATTACAAATCGAATTGGATGAAATCAAAAGGCGATTGTATTTGGAGGTCGATGAGTTCGAATTGAAGAAGAAAGAGCTGGGTGAGCTTCGATCTATTTCCCCCTGTGTCCCGCAGTCCAACCCCCAACCTTGGGACACCGCCACCGCGCTGCACCTGCTCTAACACCAACAGAAACTATTGATAAATTAATTGACAAAAATCGTAATACTAAAATTACAAATGTTTTAAATCAAGATCAATCTTGCAACACTATTAATAAATGTTTAGAAATTGGATATTTTCTGATAGTACAATATTCAGAGCGGTTTAAAATATTAAAAATTCTATTCTGAAATCGTTAAATAATGCGATAAGTATAAAAGTAATATCCTGTACAAAAAATTGACAGCATGTTCGGCTATAAATCTCCAACACCGTTAGGATTGTGTTCGGATCTCATTTATCAATATATGCGTAATAGTTGTAACGCTACATGCACAGGAAAGACTTCACGTCATCTCTGTAAGAGAATCTAGGAACACATTTGTAATGAACGTGGAAGTAACATTGCCGGACATAGAAGGCAAAGTAAAGGAGATATAAATTCACCATACTTTAAAATTCTGTTAATTAAATTTAAGAATTATTGGGAGAGAGTGACATGTGAAGCGTTATATATAAAAACCTCAGATCCTAAAATTAATGTTCAAACTGCATTCTCTACAACTTTGTTGAGGGTTTTTTTAATGAAGTACTGATGACAAATTGATTACATAATCACTAACTATACTACAAAAGCTGCTTTTGTTTTTAAAAAGATCATTTGTTCTGACGATGACGGTTACATCACCGAAATTAATAACATTTAATTAGTTACAATTTTTATAAAGAAATAATAATAACAAAATTAATAATAATAATTAAACTAATAATGGTAAAAAAATAAAATAATTGAAACTAAAACTACTCATAAAACCAAATTGAAAAAAGTAGTATAAATGACTTGAGTGACGCCAGAAAGCATTCGTCATGTATGTCTTTTGTAAAATTGCTGATTGAAAAATTGAAGTACAAAAGAAGAATAAAATTTTATTTCTGGGTGCAACAAGTTTGCCTACGCTTCTCTGAATGCATTCTTCAAACAAGACTTGCTTAACTGTAAACCACATAATTTAAACAAACAATTCAATTACTGACATTTATGTATGTATAGTTTCATAATTTGTAGACAACAAACAATTACTTTTTTAAAATTTTATTTATATATCTAAAAATATTTCAATTTCAATGAGTATTAAAACTATTATTTATTGAAATGTGTCTTGGCATTATGTTGATTCTTTTATTTTATTCAAACAGTCTTCTTTCCTTTATTTTATTGTTTTCTTCTCTCTTTTTCTTATTTAATTCGTTTTATTAACTTACTTTCTGTGTATATATATATATATATATATTATTGAGTCTTGTGAACGCAAGTTTAGTATTTCGAAAATATAATTTGATTAAAGCTTTTTTAATACAACTATTGGACATGTTTCGATTTTTAAAAA
>MQRK01231964.1:26297-56463 GCA_001938485.1 Girardia tigrina
ATCGACTCATTTGCGAGTGCTCGCTAATCCGGGTTTTGAGATGACGATTTGTCTCTCCGATGTACGAGTTTTGACACCCGTCACAATTAAATTTATATACCAGATTAGCTTGCAAATCATAAACTGTTTTCGATTTGTTTAAGAGGAAACTTTCCAACTTTGGATGTGACAGAGACTACTTTAGCACTACTTATACTCTTCTTAAACGCTCTAAATCCTTCAGAATATGGTATTTTAATGATTTGTTTGTATTCTTCAGTATTCTCTTCTTTTAATTGTTTCTTAACTCGTACATCTGTACATAATTTGTCTAATGTTATCCTAATGTTGTGTTCTATTTGCTTGTTTGTATACATATTGTCCCTCAAGCGCCTTCTAAGAATATTTATATAAGAATATTTATATTAACTTTTATTTATATTAAATATTTATATTTATTTATAAGAATATTTGAAAAGTATATGAAACGTTCATTCTGATTTAAATGAATTTGGTTGCGTCCGAGTTAACTTTTATTTATGTCAAAATTGAACTTTCTATAGATTATATATAATTATATAGATTAAATTATTTTTTACAAAACAATGTCACTAAGGCGTCTATTGTGAAGACCCTTTTACCACTTCCGAAGAATTTTAGAATTATGAAATATATAAAGTTAAAAAGTATTTAGTTTATATTTTCTTTCTTAGATATGTTGATTTTCATATGATTAATAATATTTTCAAAGAATGCTTTTCGATAGCAAAGTTAAAAGTTTGAAAATTTTAGAAATATTGACAAAAATCTAAGTGCTTAAGTTCTTTTCGTCGTCATTTCATTCTTCTGAGACTAATTTTTTTCATATGGGAGTTTTGTTTTCACAATTGTTTAAACATGGGAGCTAAGAACCTTACAAAACGGAACCCTAATCTAACTATTTCAGATAGATATCTAACATATTATTCTTATTTGTTTTTTCTGATAAATCTTTTAAGTAAAATTTGACAATGATAAAATTGTTTGATAATAATGAAATAGTATTAATAAAGCTACTTATAATATCAATATTTCAAAAACAAATATAAATAATATATATACAGCTTAATTTACGTGAATTTTCTGCGTGGCAAACGGCGAACAGAGCCTCTGAAACGATCCCTCGGTTCGAATGACGAGTGATGGTCTATTTTATCTGCACAAGTTTTCTTCGTGATTGATTAAAATCAAAGCCGAAAAAACAATTTTATAATTCTTCAGTCTCTTCCTTCTTCGAAAGAAATCTGTATTTACTTGATCCGAGTTTTACACAAATGAAAAAAGTGAAAGATTCATTAAACTTTTTTAGGCATAAAAAACTGAAATTCCAACATCTGTGTTTAAAATCACTCATTTAAACAAATACAAAAATAATTATAAATTCACACATGTATGGACAATGTGTATTATACATTAGAGAAGTGTTTCACAACGTGGGGTATACACCCAACGAGGGGCAATTTAGATTTAGAAGGGAGATTTAAAACTTGACTCATCTTAAAATGAACCAGCAAAGTTTTATGATGATTTAAGCTGTGCTTTCTTTGATGCTGTCGGCACAATGTAATGTAATCGATTAGCCGCCAATATCGCAGTTTTCGCCGACCGGTAGATTTAATAACATTATCATTCTGATATCTGCCACTACGGACGGCGTCAAAGAAAGCACAGCTTTCTGATAATAATTTAATAATAATTTTATAAGATGAAATAATACAAAAATTTAATATTCATAGAATCTCTTTATTTATAAAAAAATTAAATTTTAAGGTCAAACAAGATTTTTTTTTTACAAACAAACATATTTGTTTTCTATTATTTGAATGAAAATCGCTGTTCTCATTTATTTATGTAATTAACTTCTTTGTTTGATATATGGATATGTTTAAATAATATTATAGGGTAGTGGTCTCCAACCGCTGGTCCGCAGTAGAATTCTACCGGTCCATGTAAAAAGTTTTTGACAATTTGAACTTTAAATCAAAATATAAAGTTGGAAAAATTATAACTGAAGACAAGAATTCAGTTCAAAATAGAAAAATCATTGCAATAAAAATCATATGAAAATAATAAATCTCAAGTAAAAAAGAATAGTTTCAAAACAAAAAATCAGTTCAAAATCAAAAAGTCTCAAATTTATAATGAAAAATTCTCAATTTAAAATGAAAATCCAATAATTATAAAATTTATAAGTTTTATTGATAATTGTTTGAATCAGTATAATTAATTTAGAATTTAAATTGTCTATTTTTAGATTTTCAAATCTATGGGTTGAAAGTGGTACAAAATGATCCATCAAAAGATTGAAAGCTTTTTAAAGTGTGGGCTTCTCCAAAAGGAATTGCATAGTACTGATACAAGTGCTGAATGAGTGCGGAGTTCATTGGTTTCTGATGTTCAGGCGACAAAGCAATCAGGCAATGATGGTAGTAAAATTCATACAAGAAAGAAGCTGAGACAAAGTTTTGTTCGATATTATTGATAAGGACTAAATAAAGAAATAAAAAGAATAAGGAATTGATTGCGAAGGTTGCTTACTTGGCTGATATATTCTCAATTTTCAATAATTTCAACTTGTCTCTCCTAGGAAGAATAACGACTATTTTCACACTTTGGAATAAGGTGGAAGCATTAAAAAATAAACTGTTATTGTGGATGCAGTTCTAAACAACAAAAGAATTGCCGATGTTTACCCTTCTGGATGACTATTTGATGTCTACTGACTTGAACCGAACAGTTGTTTGCAGTGTACTAAATCAGCATCTCCAGGGATTGGTTAACTACTTTAACCAGTATTACCCTAAAGATGAAGATCCACTCACTGAGAACGTTTGGATTTGTGATCCATTTAAAGCAGACATTAACTCCATGAAACTTACTCCAAAACTTACCCTAGAAACAAATTTTAAATCAATGCCTTTGAAACAGTTCTGGATTTCTGTGAGGGAAGAGTATCCAATTCTCAATGAAAAGGCTAGGAATCTTTTGATTACTTTTGCATCAACATACCTTTGTAAAAAAACGTTTTCTTCCACGATAGCTATTAAAAACCAAATATCGAAACTGACTTCAAGTAAATGCTGCTCTGTGCCTATCTAAAACATCGTTACAGCTGCACCCTGAGAAGATTTTAAATAAAAAGCAGCAGCAGATTTCATATTGAATCGATCTGATTGTATTGTGTTGTGTTTTGTGTCCCACTGTAATGTTTAAATAAAATTTATGTCTATATAATAAACATATAATATGCATCAAGTAATATATTATATATATGCTGACCGGTACACAAAGAAATTAATATAATTTTGCCGGTCCGCGATCAAAAAAAGGCTGGGAATCGCTAGTATAGGGTGTTCCAAAAGTAATGGAAGGATGTATGTTTTAATTTATCTCCCGAAAGGCATATTATTTCGCGGAAATTCATATTTATGTTTTAACACTGAATATTCTCAGTTATTTACAGATGAATGAAGTTTCAACGCGACGCCCTCTTCAGGAGAGAATCAAAATTGTATTTCTCTTCACACAATTCCAGAATTAAGAAGAGGTACGAAGATAGTGGCGTTTTCATTTTGCTACGTCGCCTCCTAAGTTTAAGACGATCAAGGCTGTGTTTAAGCGATTTCAGCAGACTAGAAGCGTTGAAGATCTCCCCAGCTTAGGGCGCCCAGCTACTTCTACAACACCTTAACAGCTCGAACAAGTTCAAAAGTTGGTCGCCACAGATCCTTCAATGTATGTATCTCGTGGGGCAGCCGCTCTTGGGCTGCTTTAGCACTACTTTAGCACTACTTATTGTTCTACAAATATTCTTCTTAAACGCTCTAAATCCTTCAGAATATGGAATTTTAATGATTTGTTTGTATTCTTCAGTATTTTCTTCTTTTAATTGTTTTTTAACTCGTGCATATGTACATAATTTGTCTAATGTTACCCTAATGTTGTGTTCTATTTGCTTGTTTGTATACATAAACAATTTGGGCTTGTGAAACTTGATCTTAAGTCCTACCGCCCGCAACACATGCCAATGCTCAGACCTCGAATTACAGACCCTTCAAATTTCAGATTGAGTTTATGACTTAGGAGAAGATGAGAGAGATACGATGTTGCATATAAATAATAATTCAAATATTTTAGAAATTTAAGAGTTGAACAGATAGTTATTTCATCTAAACACGCCCAGTAGAATGGTCGAGATTGCCGAATGTCTATTAATCATAGAGCAAGAATAAAATATTGTTATTTTAGGCCAGCATTTAAAACTAAAAAACATTTATCTGTACCACTTTCATACACCTTGAGTTCTTTCTTTTTTTCAGAAGATCAAAAAGGAAATCGAACTTTATGACGATATATATATATATATATATATATATATATATATATATATATTCCATCAAGTGTTCTTACTACTTAACCAAGCTTCTATTTTCTGATATTGTCTCTTTTATCTAATGTACTAAGAGTTCCTTTTTCTAATAATACGAATCCATTTTTAAAATTTTTTCTCTTCCAGTATGATATAATAATTTCTTATTTCCCAAGGATTCAAAAATTTGACCTGTTCAACTTTAACAATCTTTGCAATCTTATTTTTAATGAAATTGTGTTTCTTCCAAATAGTGTCCTAGGAATCTAACCCTTCTCTTGAAAAATAACTTATATTAACGCTTACATTAACTCACATTGTCTGTTTGTTTGTTTGTTTATTTTTTAAAATTTTGTAAAAGAGTTTTCAGCAATGTTCTGTAGTCTGATTGATCCATTATTTTGCATTTTCTTAATTTTGAAGAACAATGTGATTAATAAGTCATTTTTTGCGATTATCCACATATGTGTTTTGAAATTAAGTAGACTTTGATTTAAAATTTATAATAAAATTTTGTGATTTTGATTCATTATTAGTTATACCGTCAGACCTCTCGTATCCGCCCCCTCTCATTCCGTCGCGATTTTCATTTGACGGAGCTTCAAATCGCCATTGAAACGATCTATCATATCCGCCACACTTTCGAAAAAAATCGACTCCGATGGATACGAGAGGTCTGACTGTAGTTTATTTCAATGAAAATTTGTCACAAAAAATTTTAATAAAGAAACGAGTGATTTTCAGAATTGGGAGTATTGGACTTTCCAATTCTTTTTCCGTGAGAAAAACAATGTTATGATGGTTTCCATGTGATATAAAATCATTTTTCGGAACAGTATTCCGAAAACCGGGTATCCAAGTCAATTTTTATGGCACATTCCCACTGATCATATAACCTCTAACAATAGTGTTACTCATTATAACCTAGAAAAGGCCAAGATCCATGTTTTAAAATCTTTGATTAGTTAAAAACACAATATTTACACCATATAGTAAATATTTAAATACATTATTTTCTATCAAAATTTATGCTCGGACTCGTTCCATCATCGTTTCCATCGTTTATAAAATCATTAAAGAAAACAGAAATTAGGCTCTCCAGCTATCCTTCGTTTCAGGTTTTTCGTCTCCACACAAACTGAAAATCGCCCTTGTCTGATGATTTTGTAAATGGAGAATAAAAAAGAAATGACAGGTAAATAGGTTCGACGAATAGAGAGGATAGAACAACCTTATTCACCGTCAAAGAAGTAGAAAGAAACATACACTGTTTGTCCTTCGGAAATACAGTCATCTTTCTTATACTCTTCACGACTTTAACCGAAACTTATGATCCACTTGAAATCATCTGTTTTCTTAAATGCGTTACCCCCAAAACCAGCCGTCGATAATTTCACGAAAGGTTTTGATGATGCCGCTCCATCTGTTCATCAATTTCAATCGTCTACAAGAGAATATTCACATGCCTGGACGACCGCGCAGTTACAAACGCTTCAGCAAGTCCCTCACTTGATACAAACAACCGTGATTGCGGCATTGATTAAAATAAAAACAACGCTGAAAGAAAATGAAAAAGTGCACTTAATTTATTGTACCAAACACATAAAAATATGCAGAAATACATAGCGATAACAGAAACTATTTACACAGTGATTATGTACAAACAATCAAACATCAAACAAACAAACACATATAATAATAATGATAATTGTAATAAGTACTAATAATAATACGAATACGTAAATGCATCGAGCGATGTCGATCCGCGAGAAGATAGAGAAACAGAAGAGGAATGATGAACGGGCCGGGCGACTGGCGACCGAGTGATGGCAGTGGGAAAAACATTAAAATTAATAGAAAAAATAGCGTAATTTATTTCGATTTGTGACAGGAAAATCAACGAAAAAATAATATAATAAATGAATTGGTATATTTCTCTCGAATAAGGCAATAAATATAATTAATAATAACGAAGAAATGAAGAATTGCTGATGATAATGATAGTAAAAATAATCGTAATACTATTAAATAGTGATATTAATAGTAATAATAATAAAAGACATCTTAGAAAATAGATATGGATAAGAGACACGCTGATAATGATTTCAAGGCTGAAGGATGTTATTCCCTACAAGGACAACTGGGGGAGGACAATTTGGACGCTATTGCAACAGCAAGAGATTCGGTCTCGAGCAATAATTAATCGTATTGGGTAGGGCAGAGTTGAGGAAAACGGTGTTCGAAGCTGCGAGAGAAGTGTTGATGGAATTGAGGGGCCGGATCAATATCTGAGAATCGTTATGTTGTTTGAAGGAATTATTTACCGACAAAAATTTGTTGGGGATTCTGTACGATGATTGTCTGTGGTGGAAATTAAAAGAGAAATGGTTGGAATTGTCAGGAATAATGGCTTCATTGGCATTGACAGTGTTGACACATGGAGGCGGAAATATTTGCCGCTGACTTTTAGGTTTAGGAAACGAAGGAAAATTAATGGACGATCGATCGATGACATTGTTGCTGTATATTTTCTTTGATATCCAGTGAGCAATATCCACATGGTTGATGGTTTTTCGGATGGTCTGCTATAATATACGCGTCAAATGGATATACATGCTAAATACATCCATAAAATGCAGAAGAAATAAATATAAACCCTAGTAAATCAAAAAATTATATTTTTTATATCCATTCTTTATGCAGACAAGAACTCTACTTTGCCAATAAAGTTTTAATTAAATAAATAATTTTAAAAAACAATAAAAATTAATATAAACTACTTATAATTTATAAGTAGATCTTTTTTAACAACGAACTTTCCGTTTTTCCCATTTTGAGACCTTAAAAAGTTTTTTTGATACAATTTTCACATTATCATTTATTGTCATCGAGAATGAGTAAGTGTGCAAAGATTGGAGAAAATCGATTATATTAGCTTTCTTTCTAGGTATACAGGTATCTGTATCCATGGAATTTAGAAACCTATTTTTGAAGGCCTTTTACTCAAAGAATGGAATAAATCAACTCTATTTGTCTGTTATAAAGTATATCCTCCAGTTTACTTAACAAATATTATAGTTTTATTTTTCAGTTCTAATTTCACTAATCATTATGTCGACACCCTTCTATTTAACACCACTTAATTTTAAAAAACATTATTTAAACATTATTGCATAAACAATGTATATTGTTATCTTGGAACAGTAGTACAACCAGGGGGTTCAAGGGTGCATTTGCATCCCCCCAAAATTTCTAATTATATTTAAAATTTAGAAAAAATAAAAATGAAATGAATTTAATTTGAAAATTCGACTCAAATTCAAATTCCTATACTCACATGTAAAAATAACATTATTTAAATTCATGTATTTATTCAGCGTTTTATAAGAAATCAATTAAATACATATTTTTTGAAATTTTTAATGTGTTCAAAATTATTTTTTGCACCCCCCAATAAGAATTTCTGGTTGCGCCCCTGCCTTAGAATTATCATTTTCTAGGGGATCAAATTATTTAAAAATATCAATAATTTAAAAAAAATCCAGCAAATTTTTACTATTAATCAGTTCTCAAAAATCTTTTCAAATCTAAAATTCCTTTGAACGTACCGGTAAAGCTAGGAAGTCAAATTCTATGTCTTGTACCTCTCCGAGACAAACCGTCATCTTCAAACTGCAATTGAAATAGCTTCATTCTTCACTAAGTATTTCCAGTTTATTTCGCATTGATTTGGATCAAAGAAGCGTCAACTTATCATTTATATTCAAATAAAGACAGTTCCTGGTCGTCCTGACATGCACTATAACTATCAACTTAGCATATCCTAGGACGGGTTTCTATAATGACAGTTTAATAAATCTCATTAGCAACATATCTCTTCTTAGGACGAGTTAGCATACTGGACATAAAACAGCTGGTAGCGGAGCACCTACATTTATTTTTGAATCGAAGCACGGGAAATGTATATTTCATGAGTTCTGGGTTTCCGAAATAAAATCAACCGTCAAAGATGCGAGTCGAAAGATTGACAAAGATAGTTTTTCAATTTATAACATTCTACTTTGATATTCTATAATTTCTTAATATGCGCTTCAATTATTAAATTGCTCAATAAACAAGTACGAACTAACAAACTAATCTGATAATAACTAATATTATTATGAACCAACAAGCAATATTCGACAGTTCTAATGGGAATGATATTTCCATGCATCAGTAATGTAAATTGCTTTGTTATGAAGAACCACACAACAGTTGCTTTCATGTGATCCACCAGTGAAGTGAAACATATTCCAAAGGATAAATTGATTGATTTGATTTTAATTACAAAAACAGTGCACCTTTAAATGGGATTGATATATTTGTGGAAAAAATATAAAATCAATGATCTTCCAAATAGAAACGTGTTCCTTTCAGCTGAGCAGTAGTTAAGGAATGCATTGAGTGCAATAGCGTCATATGATAAAGGGGTCTACCTTTATTCGTCTTATATTACTTGCGTAAGTATGATTCTGTATTGAAGAATGTTATGAATTAGAGTTTCCAATCATATTAAAAAAGAATGTCATTCTTAAGAAAAATGAATTAATTTAACAAATTTCTTTGTTTTTATTTTTTTTGAAAGGTCTTAAAATGGAAAAAACGGAAAATTCGGAGTTCCAGAACAATATTAACTGAAAAATACCTACTTATAAATAATAAGTAGTTTATATTAATTTTTATTGTTTTTTTAAAACATTTTTTAAATTAAAATTTTGTTATCAAAGTAGAGTTCTGTCTGTTCAAAGAATGAATATAAAAAATTTAATTTTTTGATTTACTAGTTTAATCTTTTTAAAATTAATTTTAAATTAAAAAAATTTATTTCACTTTAAATCCATATCAACTTGATCAGTAGATTTACAACAAAAACTAATAGAAATATTGTTTTTAATTTATATGAGCTTTCAACTTTGAACCGAATTCGAAATGAATTAATGATAGTTTTTGTATTCAAGTCCCAAATTACTACAGGATGTCTTTAAATAGCAAGAGTCGCTATCAAAGATGTAAACAATTTACAATACGATCTAAAGATAATTGAGTCAATAATAATTCATCTATTTCTATTTATCTGCTTGATTAATTACCGTTTTCAATTGTATGACAAAATAGAAATCATTTTGGGTTAAATCACAATTTTGGATATTACAAAGATGTATTAGTAACCAAGTGGAACATAATGACCCATGATTATAATTTAACGAACATCCTTCTACAAACCACAAAATATGGTCATAAGTAAATGGATAAACCTTAGTGAAGTAATGTAGGTCTGCATTATAGTGGATTTATTTTTTAACAATATGATGTTTTGTGTCTATGCGAAGAATAAGGAGCTTGACAAGTGCATTCGCCCCTAATATCTAGAGATATAAAATGAGCGCAATATATGATAAACTATGCTCACAGATTGAATGAAAGAATGAAGGATAAAAAAGTAAATTATCACAAACACTATTTAATGGGATGTTGAATATAACATCTTAAATAGTTTATAAAATAATTTTTAGCTCCCATATAATTTGTATGTCCAATATCGAACTAAAATTCCAAACGAAACCTAAAGTCTAAACACCTGTCTGAGAAGTATTAACAAGGATCAGCATCAGATATCTACAGGAGTGATTATTGTAGTTGAGGTAAGTGGCAAGACGTTAGTTAGACAAAAATTATACATTTTCATACAGAATCATGTGAAATTCGTAACGAAGATCATACAATCAGTTCTCAAATAATAGCTATCTGGGATCAGATATAAATTTCCTTTAAATCATCAATGTAGCAACCGGAAAAGTTGCAAAAAGTTGCAAATAAAGTTGTAAAATTTGCAAAAGTTGTACCTTTTTGTTGACTTATACAAAAATATCAAGATCTGTATAACATTTTAGTAGAAAAAATATTTTATTACACTTAAAATTTATGTCTCTTTCTAAGAGTTTTTTCAGCATTGAAAAGCTTCTTTCAACAGCTATTGATGTTACAAGAATTTTTCCGTAAATTCTTCGTTTGTATCTTTTAAAAAAATCTTCTTTGGGATGCTGGCATTTCTTCAACAATTTTTTTCACGGATAAATGTTTCTTTGAACTTCTGTGTTTTATCACAGATGATTTTCTTCGGATTTTGACAATACAACCACATATATTACAAAACAGTTCCGAATTTGCTCCGAGTACGAATTCTCCGCGAAACATTTTTATATACCATTGAATTTTTATTGCTTTTTATCAATTCCAACACTCATTTTTAAGAAATATGTTGTTTTCAATTAAATCATGATTTTTAAAACAAAGTTTAATGAATAATTAAGTTATATATTAGGTTGGGGAAAAAGTAATCCATTATTTTTTTATTCATTATTTATCGATCAAACAATTTCAAATTTATGCTCTTTGTCAAGGTAACATTTCACAGTAATTTCACAAAAAATTTTTTGCTTTTTTTATTCAGTTCCGAGTTACAGGGTGTTAAAAATGGAAGTCAACAAAGAAAAAAATCGGTACATTTACAATTTTTATGCGATAAATACGAAAGTGCAAGCCAGGCGGGTGTTATTGTGAATGGTGTTTATGGTGCCAATACTGTAACAGCTAATTACACGGAATTTTGGTTTCGTCGATTTCGTGGAGGCATTTTTGATGTTAAAAATGCACCCCGCACAGGCAGGCCTATCGTTGAAAATGTCGATAAAATCTCGGCAATGATCAAAGTTGACCGGTATGTTAGTAGTCTTAGTATCGCACGGGAGCTGAAGATCGACCACAAAACGGTTTTAAACCATTTTGGCAAAGGAGGATTCAAAAAGAAACTTAATGTTTGGGTTTACACCAATTAACACCAAAAAAACATGATGGATCGAATTTCCCATTTCTTAAACGGATAGTTACTGGGGATGAGAAATGGGTCACATACGACAATATTGTACAAAACCGATCATGGTCAAAGCACGGTGAAGCACCTCAAACGGTCGCCAAACCAGGAATAACGGCCAGGAAGGTTCTACTGTGTATTTGGTGGGACTGGAAAATAATCATTTATTATGAGTTGCTTCTCTATGGCCAAACACTAAATTCAGATCTGTACTGTCAACAACTGAACCGTTTGAAGATAGCAATTGATGAGAAACGACCAGAATTGGCAAACAGAAGAGGTGTTGTGTTCCATCACGACAACGACAGACCACACACGTCTGTAGTGACTCGCCAGAAACTCAGGGAGCTTGGTTGGGAAGTTTTAATGCATCCACCATATAGTCCGGACCTGGCACCAAGCGATTACCACCTTTTTCTCACATTGCAAAATTTACTGAGTGATAAGAAATTGGGATCAATAGAAGATTGTGAAAATCGATTACTAAAGTTTTTCGCCAATAAGGACCAAGACTTCTACGAGAGAGGCATTATGAAGCTACCTTCAAAATGACAACTAATTATACAACAAAACGGTGCATATTTGACTCCAAGAGGACAATCCGAAACATTTAAATAAAGTTTTGAATTTCACGCCAAAATAATGGATTTCTTTTTCCCCAACCTAATATATGATTTTTTTCAGTTTTACTTAATAAAGTTAACAAAAAAAGTTGCAAAAAGTTGCAAATTTTGCAACATTTTGCAACCCGGTTGCACTTGTCATCAACAACTGATGGCCGAAAAACCTATTAACCAGACTGAGTGATTCATGATTTATAATAATAATGATTCAGGTGAGTATTGTTGGTCTTCGAGCTTCACAACTCGAATTAAATAAAGTTAAAATGAATCTAGAAGGAGAATTTTCAATCCATGCAGGATGCTACTCATGTTTTCGTAACTTGAACGACATGAACTATTACATAAATTTCCAGATTTTAACTAGCTAAGCGATGTGGAAGATTGCTCAGATGTCAATACCTTAAAAGACGAAGTCTTACGATTGTTTAATCCTGATTCTCAATAAAGAAGGAGGATTAATACTTTAAATTCAAGCTTCTTAACTTATTGAACTGATAATGGAATGGTTTTGATTTATCATCCTATAAAGATAAGACAATTAATAAATCAAAGTTAAGAACAATGATGCTGGTTTTAGGTGAAATTTCATCAGACCTTTGAATTCCTTAAAACGTTATTTCATTAATTCTCCAAACACTTTAAATGTTGTTGAAAGTCAAGACAAATTGACGATTTGCACTCATTTTGATAGCAGCTGGGTTCAATTTGCCCCCTAATGTATGAAATAATTGGGTAAATATAAATGGTTTGATTACTTTGGAACTAAGTAACGGAATCATCTGAATGGTAAAAGAGCCATTAGCAAGAAAAAGTCACACTGAGCCAAGATAAGAAGACAACTTCAACAACATTCAACAGATATATTTTGATTTCAGCAATTCTGAAAATAATATACATTTGTTATGCAAGAAAGGTGTATTACTTCTGGTGACCATGCTGAAAAGTGAGTTCTACAAAATTTTATATTAATCTGAAACTACTAGAAATACATGTTTGATATCCATCTGTTATGTGACTTTCGTGCAGGATGGAAACCATTTCAAACCTAAAACTGATTAATGTGTCTTTAAAACTTAACAGTCATAACAATGTAAGCCTTACATGCTCATCTGTAGGGTTAATGTAGCTTATACTACAAGTTCAAAAAGTTACTCATGTCTCCTAACAATATAAAATCATGAGTATCCTTAAATACCAAAATACTAATTTTTATATACGTGTAAAATGAAATATAAAAAATGATTTTGATAAAAAATATTTTTAATGGTGAAATTTATGTTTTCAAAAATAATAAAAAGTTGCTTATTTAAAAAATATTTTAACATAATTTAAAAGTGATTTATATCCAATCAGAATTCTGACAAATATTCTGTGTTTGAAAAACTCTCTTTTGGTTTTTGGTCTTGAATGTTTAAACATCAGTTCTATCAATGAACGATCCATTGTTGATGTTTTGATAGGATCGATACATGTCGTGCATTGTGAAATAAAAAATAGTTACTCAAAAGATATATATATATATATATATATATATATATATATATATAATATAACAATGAATATAATACAAAAAATATCATGTATAGTTAGAACTAACCGATTGCTTTAAAAACATTCTTCTACTCATTAATTCATACCCCCTCGTATTATCTAAAAATAAATCTGGAATAAATTATGTTGTTCATTATAAAAATAATCTATTTTATTATTCTTAAGAAAATTAAGTTACAATCAATTATTAATGAAATATTTGAATAATATCTACTGAAAGACAATTTTGCATTAAACACGTATTCTAAATCAAAATTTTACTTTGATCCCATAACTTTACCATAGAGTTACAAATGTAATGGCCAATTAATGGAAGTTTATATTCAGAACAACAGAAAAATATTGTTATTTTTAGTTTAGTAAGCCAAATAAGGTTAGTGTTCCAAAAGGGAATAATGTAATTTGTGTTCGTTCAAAAGGTGTTCCTTCTAATATCACATTGCGAAATCGCTATTATTCGACGCTTGAAGGCCATGGTAGATGAAGTCTTCAAAAGCCATCTAAAATTCAAACCCCTCACCTAATTTCTTTCATTGTAAGACTAACAAATAGTCTCTATAAATTCGATTTAATCAAATATCATCTTTAATAGTCTACAGCAGTGATGACGATCCAACGGCACGCGTGCTACAAGTTGCCCGTTTGAAAGTTTTGATGGTACGCACAAAAGTAAAATTATTTATGTACACTTAATTTATAATTTATGATACAAATTTGTAATACTGAATATCTATCTTAGTATGTTATTTTATTATTAAAAGTATATTTATATTTAGTATTATTTAGTATATATATTTAGTATTAAAAGTATTTAAGTATACATTTTATTATTAAAATATCGCATTAATTCTCTCGAAATATATAAAGATACGCATTATATATTTTTTTTGGGCTCGAGGTTAATTTACCGAAAATCAATTCACCGAAAGTCAATCCATGTAATTTATTAAAAATTTATTAAAATCAAATTTTAGAACGATAATAAAATAAAAAAATAAAATAAAATAATCAATTCAACGAAAATAAATCCATGGAATTTATTGAAAATTTATTAAAAACAACACCACAAATTCTTTTAATGAATAATTAGTATCCAATATTTATGTGCAACTTCACGCAAGTATTCAGAAATGCTAACATTTTGATCCCAGCCGGCAACAAGTCTTCTCAACCTTTCTGCACTATCGCGATATTTTTTCCTTTGACGAGCAGGTTCCTGTCCTCTAATGTATTGCTCTATGCGTACCTCGTTTAGACTGTTCTTTTTTGATACCAGAAATAAATTTCCAGATATTGGGATGGCTTGCAGATATCAGTTGTTGGAATCCTCTCTATCATCGTTCGATGTTGTTGTTGGTTTTGGGAAGCCCTTAAAGAACACCATCAAAGCAATAACACATTGCATGTGTAAACATTGGAGGACAGCGACCCTGACGATGCCATGGACGCCCAATCCACATGTTTTCGAAGTAATCGAGGACAGGCTGAGCTTCCTGAGGTAAAATATTACTCTCGCAAAGAGCATCAAATGTGACTACGACTTCTATAGTTAGAACAAAAGCCAGAGCGGGAAGCATTCGAAGCTTCAAAGCAAAATCAGCATCATTCTCGTATACTTCTTTCAAGCTACTTGCTTGTATTTTCCGCCAAATACACTGGCAAAAATGGGAAAAACAACCACGATGGATTACAAGAGGATATTCGCTGTTTACCTAGTTTTTCATTGACTTTTCGAAGTCAGTCATGATGGTCCGAGGATCAGCAGCAGGCTTTAACTTCTTCTCCTTTCTCAACAGACGGTCATACGTTTTTTTTCTTTTTACCTCCCAGCAGCGCATACACCAGAAGAACAGTGTAGTTGGCTTACATTCCATGAATGGTATATAATTGCTCAAGTAATGATGGAACGGTCTTAAAGGTGCCGTCGGCATACCAGTGTTTGGAACATCCAAGAAACTGCAGGTTTCTTTGTGTTTTAAATATGAGTATGCAGTCGTCTTGATGACCAGAGTCGTATAGAAGAAACTCTTCTCCTCGTTCAGTAAGTTTGTACTCCATAGGAAATACAATATCACGACGAAAAATTGGGACATCTGGCTCAACATTTTCTCTTACCCGCGCATTTCTTATTGCGCGCTTCATGTTTGATACACTTGGTAATTTTGCCGCAGCATCTTGACTTGCTCCGACTGACGCGGTAGACACGATATAAGTTGGCGCATCACGCGTATTTCTTGCTGTATCTCGGATAGCCGTCATTATCTTCTTTGCTTCCGCATGAGCTGCATCTCCCACTTGATTATGTTTACCCCTCTTGTTAAGAATAATAGTAGCTTCAGTTATGACTCGCGCTCTGCATTTTACGCGTTGATATCCTTCGCAGCACCAATAAACCTTTTCCCGCACTTCTTTGTTTTTATAGTATAAAAAAGAGCAGTTTCCGCTTTTCTTTCTCACTGGTCACAAATTTCAATTCCATATCGATTAAATTATCTACCAAACTACGATATTAAAACAATTTTATTGTGGCACGTTACTTATTTAAAAAAGTATTTTTATAACTTTGTGGCACGGTCATCAAAAAAGATTCGCCATCCCTGGTCTAAAGTATAAAGATATCTTAATGTAGCCGCTAGTCGTTGAATTTCGAATGTTACTTTTTAGTTACTTACAATACCACCAATCGAGTATAAAAGAAGATTACTTTACAAACTTCAAATAGAAGACCTGAAGATGCATGTGAAGATGAAACATGTTGTCACTAAAAATAAATTTTATATGGATAAATGGCGTTTTTGTTATTTATATTTAGTTACGTTTTAAGTTTTAGGAATCTTCTCTTCTTGATAATGATTTTTTAGTTTTGTACTCTTATAACTACTAATCAACCTCAATAAAAGTTTGTATATTTTATGACTATTTATTTGACCTTAGACTATCGTATATGTTACAACTTGCTTTAATTTTTTAAATTCAAACATCTTGCAACCATGCAAATCAGATGATATTGTTTAAGTCTTTTGCGAAAGTTAGACTTACTTGATTTATATAATATTATTTTTTTTTCATTTAAAAAAATAAAAAAAATACAAATTAACTTCAAAATTTAGAAGTTTCTGGGACCCATAATTTATTAAGTTCAGGCTGTAATTTCCGATGAGAAGGCGATAAAAAAAATTTTATTTATATTATTTATTTTATTTATGGAAATACCAAATATATTAAATGTTGAGATGGAGGATAAAGTTTACAAATAACAATAGACTGGATGAAAATAATGAAAGATGGAGAAACGTCGTGAACGCAGTTGGGGACTTCAATTAACAGTTCTCGACATAGGCTGATATGCTTAAATCATAAACTGTTCACTAATTCCCCTTCATTTAACAGCAAATTTGTCTTAATTTTAACATAATCACACTTACACTATAATTTTTACAATTGCAATTTGTCAAAAATAAAACTGTACTTTCTCCTTCATTTAGGCTGTTTAATGAACTTAATTTGTAAAGTGTTTTACTTTTATTAGTTATTGTTCTGCAATTTTGTTTACTAACAAAGATTATGTTTAAAAATATTTTCATTGATGGACTCATAATTCTAATAAATAAATATATATATATATATATATATATATATATATGTTAAGTAAGGCATTGCTGCACTGCGGTCTTATTCACTCCAAGCCTAGAAGATATTTCCCACTGTGACAGACCTTATCTCTGTTACCCAAAAATTGAGCCACAGTAGTAGAAATAGATTTCATAGGAGCAGTACCAGAATTTTGTGAATTCAATACCTGACCGTATCCGTGTTGTATTCAAGGATGTTCCAACTCGCTATTGCTACAATACGATTTTCTAAGTATGTATAAATGTTTTCCTGATTATTTAGACTAATAAATATTGAAGGTCAACTTCTCGTTTTTAAAATTCAGAAAAAAAAGAACAACATTTTTAAAGAGGTTTTAAACTTTTAGCTACTACTGTGGACATTCCATTGAGACAATATACTGTTACAGTACTATATCGAAAGTCGATGTCAAATTTCGACCTCTGGTTCACTTACTAACCACAAAAAATGAATTACTAAACATTGCTCTTTGATGTAAACATAGAATGGATCAGCAACGATTAACAGCATTATAGCAGCAATAGAACTAATCTATCAGGATCTAACCAAAGCAGACATAGCAACATTTAAATTACGCATGCGTCATCTACGCTTCACGAATGTACTAATAATATGAAGAAAAATATAACCAAATTGTGGATAGTAGTTGACTCTTCCTCGTAAAAATAAGTATAAGAATTAGTAAATTTAGAATTAGCGCATATCCTTAAATAAGACCCCAGTCTCTAATAAGCGCATGTTACTGTAAATAATTTATTCTATAATGCCTTTCATATTACTCAGAACGGTGATAAAAATGCATGCTTATTACTGCAAAGTACTATATTGAGAATAAACAGAAATCAATAAACAGAATAAAGACAAATAATCAGTAACTGTGTAGAGTAGCACCACGATTGCGAATACAAGCCTGTAGTCTAAGTGGCATGGATTCAACGAGTGCTTTACAGAGTCTGTAAATAGGCATCAATGTTCCAAATGGGCTTAATGCGTGAAATGAGTTCCTCTGTATTTGCAGTTGGCCTAAAAATTGGCCTAAAAGTTTTCTATGGGGTTCATGTTACATGAATTAGGCAGCCATTCCATGCAATAGATACCGTAGTTGTCGAGGTGCTGACATGTGTTTATAGATACGTGGCAGGGGACGTTGTCCTATTGGAAGACCCACTGCCACTGGGTAACCACAAATCAGCTGATGATAGTAGGGCATTATCAATTATGTAGATATAAAATACTGCACAAACAAAATACTGAACAGGCAAGCACGATCATACTCAAGCAACATACTCGGAAACACAACCGTTCTCAGTAATATGAAACGCATTGTAAAAAGTAGCAGTAAAACAGGTAAAAGCCATCAATAAAAATAGTATTTACACTATTTGATCAATGAATATCATAATACACCAAAGAAATTCGAATGTAACAAATACAAACTTACCAAATGCTTCTTGGATGTGAGATTTGGAAATGTGTTTTGAGATTCTTTTATTTTCAGAAATAGAGATATTTTGCATTTGTGATTTATGGGAAGTATTTCTACTGCTGTGCAATGGTGCTGCCGGAGTTAAAGTGGAATTTTTTAATGTATTTATTGAATATAACCTAGTCGTGGAATGATTCGAATTTTGTAAAATAGATCTAACCACCGGATTTTTCATATTTTCTACTGGATTTGATATGTTATTGGCAGATTTTGAGTTTTTGATAGATGAAACTTTCACACATTTCGATGACGACTTAAGAATAGACGACTTCATGAGACTGCGTTTCGGTGATTTAAGTTTAGGAGAAACAACTGGTTTATGAGAAATGCTTTTAGATTTAGTGTTTTGTTTCGAGTTTGTTTTATATATTGTACAATTTGTAAGGAAATAATAAGATGGGGCTGGTATTAATGGAGGCGGTCGAGGAGATTTTGGAAAGTTTTGTAATAAAATTGTTTTGATTGATGATGATGGAACGAATGGAGGCGCGGGTTTTAATTTAGGTATGTCCACCAATAAATGTTCTACAGTTGATAAAGGAATACATGATAATTTGGGGGAAGGATCAAATCCTACAGATGTAATCATACAATCATCCTCTTCTCTTTTTTCATTTATTTCATCGTGGTCTTTCTCTGATTGATTATCTTGATTTTTTTCGAGGATTAAAGGCATTTGGTATTCTTTTTCGTTGGCATTACAATCGCTGATGTTGTTGTTAGAATCGATATTATTCATAATTGTGTTAGGAGTTGTATCAAACGAATCTATATCAACCTTTGTTGGTGAATCGAGATCCATTGACTCAGGAAAACCTTGTAAACCGTTACTTGGCTGAAAGGAAACTGGTGAAAGAGTTGAGGTGGCATTTAATGAACTTTCTGCGAAGCATGATTCTTCTTTAATAGGAGATGGACAATATTCATTTGTAGACTCGAATACATCCTTTTGAATTTCGTCAATCCTTTCCTGTCTAGAAATAAATTTAACCATATAAAGTTCGATCTTCTATAAATGTATTAATTTTCTAAATACATTACTACATTGAAGAAAAAGATCATACAATGTGTACAGGTTTTGTTTAAAGAATCTCAATATATTATCGTACAATTACAAACTTTTCTTTACTTAATTTTGCCTATAATCGTCCTTCAGTCTACTCTTAGACTTAAACGTTTACTTCCAGTTCAGTGAATACTTTAGTAGTCAAAACAGTTTTTTGAACATTTTTGGACTAAGAATCGAAATAAAATATGACGGAAATCAGAGTCTTAACATAGACAACTTTTATTTCTGGTTAAAATTGAGCCTCCAAATACAAAGCTAAAAATCTTACATTATATAGATTCACTCTGTCAAATTTAATATTGCTCATCT
This sequence comes from Girardia tigrina, assembly GCA_001938485.1. Classification (NCBI taxonomy): domain Eukaryota; kingdom Metazoa; phylum Platyhelminthes; order Tricladida; family Dugesiidae; genus Girardia; species Girardia tigrina. The sequence continues at coordinate 46,266 of MQRK01231964.1, forward strand.
TACTATTGTAGATCTTATATTATCAAAATGTTCAATTTCGATGAAGTATTCGAATGCAGTTTTTACCCTGACGGTCATGCCAACAACTGAGATTCAGAAACCTGGGTAATTTTTTAGTACCGGTCCCGAACGGGACAGATGAGATTCTGGATATAAAATTTTTTTGGAAAATAGAATGAAGAAAGAGAATAAAACGACTGAAGGCAACGTCCTAGCAGTAATAGTAATGATCATTGATTGATGAATAACTTTTGTGATCTAAATTGAATTGCAGACTTTGGAGAAGAGTGACCATAGGAATATTTGTTAGACTCGTATTATCACTAGGTAACGATGCTATTAGTAAACGATGCTATTAGACTGAACACCATTAGATTTTTAGGTGATCTGAATGGAAAAAAATCGAAAGAAAGTTATTGAAAACTACTAATACAATATTCAACAGAGGAGAATTAGAAATTCCGAATAAAAATTTACTCAAATAATGATATGGAGATTGTATTCAAAACGAAATACTTATATATGTGATTTCTAATCAAATGAATGTATTTAGTTTGCTTAAAAACCATATTTGGTTATAAAAAGTAATTAAGGTATTCATGATTTTTATGATTGAAAGAATTCAAACATTGTTTGGATTTATTTTTTAAACAGCTTTTCCTATATGTAGTCAATATTTCACTAAAGAACTTCTTTTTCACATATATAAATTCTGTATTTTGTCCCATAGTGTATAAGTAATCTGCAATCAATATTTAATATGAATTTTAATGAATATGGGGTGAAAATTGATAAAAAACTAATTTTAAATTTAGTCAAGTTAAGTTCTTGAGTACTGGTTATATTTTATTAGGAGACCCTTAACTATTTAAAAATTTGAGTTTTCTGTTCTACAAGAGGATTTCGATCAACAGCACGAGTGGCGATTCCGTGAATCTCTATTGATGAGGCACTACAACCAATTAATTAGTATTCAACATGAACAAAGTAAAATATTTAATAAAATAAAAATTGACATTATAAACCAATAATTTTTAAATTTATTATATGTTTTCTTATTATTTTACCATTTTTGTCTTAGATTTTAATTTTTCCTTCATCATGTATACGAAAATTATATATAAAACATTAAGTATAAATTATTTTAATATAATATTATTTATTTAATATTTTAACAATACAAAGAACTGCAAAGAATGTAAAGGAACAACAGAATAGAAAATAAACCATTATTTTTTAAATTTTATTTCAACTACAATTTTAGCAGGAATTGTCTTTGTACTGTATTGTATCTACCTGGTTAGTTAAATACAATTCAAGACATTATTGACAAAAGACAACTAAGGTAACTGAATAATAACAATACTTCGACCGTGTATTTCGGTTTGGGTTTCGTTTTGTTTTAATTAATTTTCTAAACGAAAATTGGCTTTCGCAAAACAGTTTCATAATTATTAGATTGTTTAAAAAAATAATGTCGTTTTTTTAACCTTAATCTTTAAAGACAGATATCTCAGCGCAGAATCGACTTTATTAATCGAAATAAAATCCGTTAGCATCAATACACTTGCCAACGTTGCACAAGTTTATTTATTCCGGTTGTATAAAATTCATGCTTTCTGGAGGCGATGAAATCGTTTGAAGGCAGTTTTAGCATGCCCTTGATTTTTGAAGTATTTCTCCTGGAGGAAAATATCAAGATGTTTTAAAAAGTGATAATCAGTAGGCGAGAGGTAAGGTGAGTATAGCGGATGACTCAAAGTTTCGTAGCCAAGTTCGTTCAACAGTTGCATTGTCAGACGTGCGATGTATGGCCGATCCATGCAACACTTCTTGAAAGGCCGCCAATTCGAAGCATTCGGTGAAGTTGAAAAAGCATGTCAAGAGTTCTTCAAATCGAAGCAGGCGGAATGGTACTTTGACCAGATCCGAAGGCTTGCAGACCGTTGGCAGAAAGTAGTCGAAAACTATGGACTGTACTTTGAAGATTGAGTGTTATTTATTTAAAATAAATTCTTGCACAAAAAATTGTATTTTTCATTCTTGACCGGGAACTTTTAGGACAACCTAATAGTAGTACATTTGTTGACTAATAATATGTTATATTCTAAACGCTAAGTGTTCCAGTGACAAGATTAAAATTTAAATGTCACAAGTGTGAATCCTTGTACATTGGAGAAACAAATCGTCATCTCCGCACTAGAATAGCTGAACACACCCAATTGAGTAGAAATAGCTCGATTCTAGATCACATTAAAAAATGCAGAAATAGAGANAAAGTTAACTATGAAACTGAATTTACAGTTTTGAAGAAAAATTTTGACACATATCATGAGAGGATAGTCACTGAGGCATTATTAATAAAGCATTTAAAACCATGCTTAAATGTTCAAAGTGAATTATCCAAGCATATTAAAATATTTTAATATTAATTAAAAAAAAGATTAATTGCGTAATAGTCAATGTGCCATATAAATGACTTGTAATTTGAAATTTACTTCACAACTGATGATGCCGTAATGGAGAAACATGTTTTGACAAATAAAAAACTTTTTAAATGGCGTTTGTTCTTCATTTTCTTTACAAATAAATTGCCATATATATATATATATATCCTATAATCTTGTTATTGTGGTCTGCATCCCTACAGGACATTAACGCATATTTATCTGCACAACAAACGATTTCTTATACTCTGAATTCATTGGTCAGTGGAAACGTTTAATATGAGGAATAAGCTTTTCAAATATCCTGGTATTACAATAATATAAAAGACCAAGTATACTATTGCAATCTAAAATGATTATTTATTGTATAATTAATCTATTATAAAAATGGCCTTGATTGATTTTAAAAAAAATTTGTCTAAAATCATTCAAATCAATCGATAAATCTTTGCTAAGACATAATTAGACCAATAGAAGTTTGTTTTTTAATCACAAAATCGAATTTATGTACAAATGAAGTTTCTATATATGACCCATGACGCTCTACACATTTTTAACGACACTAAAATTTTCAGAAATGCAATTTCGAAAAAAATTGAGTTTACTACTTGAAGAATTATTTGCAATTTAAACGCTTCTTTTTAAATCAGAAAAGGTAGTAGTCACTGAACACGAGATCAGAAATATAAAGAGGATATTGAAGAAGCGTCAAATTAGTCTCAACAATTCTGATCTTGAAAATATCCTCCGAGAACTGATTCATCTTGAGAAACCACGCCGGCGTCTGTGTCTACCTTCTCCTCCTCGTTTTACTTTTCATACAAGTTTTTTTTGTAATATTTAGCATTAATCTGAACTGATTTGACATAGAAGTTCAAGTGTTCCACATTCCTGTTGTCTTGAAAAATGGTTATTTTTATTTAACAAAACCATTTTTATACTCATGAATATAATTGCTAAGTACAGTTTTAGTGCTTGTAAAATATTCCAAACAACTTGCCATATTCTGCTTCTTAGTATCGCTATTGGTTTCATAATTGATTTCACGATTTCCATCAATCCCAAAATTTCCCCACATCAAAAGCCTTAAGTCGAGCATACGATGCTGTGATCCACGTAAACATGTTTTTAAAATTTATCAAGCTTATTGTCAAAACACTTTTGTGGTCACCTTTTCTGTCGTCATCACAAAACTGATGTGTGACTATTTTTGAATACATTCACACAGTTCTTAGGCGATAAAATTGAGCACAGGCAGGCTAAAAGAACTTGTAAATTTCAAAGCTGATTTTTTTACAAAACTAACAATTATCATGCACATATTTGTTAAAGTGAAATCATACCTGATCATTTTTAATAATTAAAAATGGTCATCTTTCACGCATATAACCCGTGGATCATATGTGATTTTATAGACGTCACACGCCACTCACAGGGCATAAAAATGGGTGGGGTATACTAAAAATATTTTACACGAGAAAAACTAAAATTTCACGATGATAACTAACGGATAATGTGTGATTTACTTGCATACTAAAAAGTTATTTTTTCTCAATCTATTAGATAAGGACAAATTTAATGATTCATGTATCTCAAAACATTGAAAGACACATCCATCCACTTAGGTGATCATATGGTTGTCAGATTTGGCGTTACTCATGCCATATACGAACTGTATATGTATACATATAAATAATGATAAAATACAGAAGGAGAATTCTTAAAATAAAACGTCAACTACTTCAGTAAAGATTCAACATAAGATTCAAATGTCTCACTTACACATTACATCCTTGTTTGTCATCTGACAATTTGTGCTAAACCTTCATCTTAATCTTTCAATTTTTTAACAATAGTTTATTAATCACTAATTTTGTTCATTGTAACGTTGTTTGGTTCTTGAAGGTCAATCGTATTATAAATGATCACAGATATTAAATTAGATTAAGAGTTTTAACATTATTCATGAACAACTTAAACGTTTTTGATAATATGATCATAATAAATGTTTTGAAGTTCTCTTAAATCATCATCACCAATTATAAATACATACCAATTAACTAAAATATAAGATAAAATGGTAAAATAATAATAAAAATACAACAAATGTAAATATTATTGGTTAATAATGACAATTTACCTTTATTAAAGATTTTAGGTATTGATGAGGTCAAACTTTGCTCATGTTGAATTTTAATTAATCGCTGGTTGTAGTGTCTTATCAATTATGATTCACAAGATTTACTTTTGCAATACCACCAGTGCTCAAGAACTCGTGGTTAAAAATTAGTACTATTTCGAGAGACAAAATCGTTGTCTGAAAACCCGGATATGTGAGCATTCACAATCGAATTAATTGAGTAACGTTATTCGCTCCTGGTTGTGTTGTAAGAGAAGAACCTCATCCATTTTTAAAATTAATTTTTTTGTTCAAAAAAGGTTTGACGCAACATAAAATATATGTACAGTGTTCTTATCTTTTATCTAGTCATAAAAATCACAATCACAAAACATAAATATTTAATTAAATCTTAATATTCAAAATAATTTAAAAGGTTTTACAGATTATTAATAATATTCATGAAAAACATGTAATAAATAATAAATGAAAAATAATGACTCTTGTTCTTTCAAGTACTTCATAATATATTAATTTTATATTAAAAGTGTGAAGGACAGGCTCACTCTTAAAATTTTTGAAACAATTAATTTTTATAAAGAATTTTCTAAAATAAGGGAATATTTAAAATCAAAAGTTTTCTAAGCAATTATAATGTAAAAATATATCTTAATTAATTTTAAAAATTTATTTTCGGAAATAATCGAAATTTAATTGTAGAGTAAAAACTTAGAATGAAATTAATTGGGAAATAATGGATTATTAAATTATTGATTTAAAAGAAATATATAAAGACAAAGATAATTGTATTTGTACTAATTTTAAAAGTTATTCTAAAAAATAAAAGAATGAACTTTGTTGCCAGAGATGTAAATAAAAAAAACAGATAATTTTAAATTTTAAAGTCAGTTTGAAATTCTGCAAATTAAAGATTTGACAAATACTTAATTCTAAACAGTTTCGTAAAAAAATTAATTAAGAATTTTATCATTAACGTTTCGTAATAATAATAAAAATTTGTAAATTACTGTAAAATACTGTAAATTATTTTTTGTATTTAAAATAATTTTAGGTGATAAAAAAATTTAAACTGAAATATTGATAATAAATAAGACGTTAAAATCTTTTATTAATTAAAAAAACGTTTTCATAAAAGAAAATGACATTAAACTAATTTTATATAATTCTAAAATAATAAAAATCATTTTGTTAATTTAGTAAAAATATGACTACAATAAATTATGTTGGTTTTAAATTAAATTAAATTGCAAAATAGTGGAATGTAAATTTTCAAAATAAAGAGAATAAAAATTTTCAATTTTAAAATAGCTTATCAGTATTTATAATTCTATATTTTTATATAAAAATCGGGTCATAAAGAAAACAAAGAAAAGTTCCTCGACAAAAAATTGTTTGAATAATTGTTATTTGTGATAGAAATAAAATTTGGTGTTAATGAGTTATAATTTTGATAAAGAAACCAACAAAAAGTAAATGAGCCAATAAAAATAAATTTTGTAATAATTAATTTCGATGGTTTAACCGCCATCAACAGAAAAAGTTTTGAAAACAAAAAGTTACATATGAAGTGCAGTTAGTAGGTTTGTAATTAATACGTCATCAGTACATGATTTAAAAAACGACAAATAAAATTTTAGAGTGATGTTTTTTTTAATAAATACTTACTGATATTATAGATGAATTTGTTTGATATTTTACGATAATCTAAATACAAATCTAAAAATAATTTGAAAAAATCAAAAAAAATTTAAATAATAAAAATTTTATTTGCATTCAAAAATTTCCTTTCATTCATTCTAACCAATTATATAAATCCTGAAATTTTTTAATGGGAAAACTATTTCATAATGATAAAATTTTATTCTTCAGATCAATTCTATTTTCAGGACATTTTTTCCTAATTCCTTTTTCATAATTGCCAAAACATTCTCTATAGGACATAGATTTGAGCTTCTTGAAGGTCATTTCCAGTAGGAAATATTATTTGTCATCATTTAAGTTTTTGCAAACTTAGACATATGATAATATGCTCCATCTTGTCAAAAATGTAAATTTGCATTGTCAAAATATTGTGAAATAGATGGATGAGACTTTCCGTTAATATCTAGGTATACTTTGTAGATTTCATTATGTCCTATATAAAATGAAGACAGTCAAGTTTGCTTTGCTTATTATTAAGAACACCAATTTGATTTTTTATATTTTTATTTAAACAACAATTTTGATTGTCCTCAAGACAATGTTTGTCAAAACTTTCGTACATTTGCATTCAAAGCGACATTTATTAATGGTTTTAATTCTCATTATTTTTTTAGAAAATGGGGAAATAAATATTTAAATAAAATATTCACTCAACACTTATTGGATAATAATTAAAATGATAATTAATTTTTTAAAAAATATTAATTTGATTTATTTATTAAATATTATAAAAATTAATTAACTTATTTAAAATTTTAAAATTATATGAAATTAAAAATAAATTTAAACATTACATATTTTTAGATAATAAGAATTAAAATATTAATCATCCATCTGGGTAGGAGAGACACATTTCCAAATCAACATACACATTCAAACACAAAACATCAAACATTCAAAAATTCCTTACACTTATCATACAACCAAAATTCATTACACTCTCTATAAATTTCAGAGTTCGGTTTAAATAGTCTGATAATACCAATGAGGTACTAAGTCTTTCCATTTTCCACCGATTTTCCATTTCGGCTCATAGACAATTCAAAACCAGAATCATTTGAAAAAAATAACTTTATTCCAAGCATTTCGGCTCCATTTACTATGATTCCAGTTTACTATTGGTCCAGTCAAGTCTCTTTCATAGGTTTCAGAAAGGGTTTTTCAGTGTAATAAAATGTTTATATTTCATTAAGAAAATCTGACCTTGCAGAATGATTAATATAATTCATGTATTCTACATGTAGATGGATAAGAACAAAATCCTGTTTGCATACTTCATTTCTCGTTCATTTTTAGTTGATAATAGTAGCACGACAATAAACACCTCTTCAAACACCTGTTATCAGTAGGCAAAGTCCACTTTGGTCGTCCAGATTTCTTTGGCGAAGAGTAATTCTGTCAACATTTAGCTTTTTTAATGTTATCAAACACCTTCGATTTACTTTTATCTAAAATTTGTGAAATTTCTCTTACTGATTTTCTTTTAACATGAATGGTAAATATGTTCTCATGCATTTCAGTATCCCTCTTTTCCACGAACCATATTTCTCAAAAAACGTAAATTTAATTGACTCAAATATTTAAACAATAATAACTACATGTATTTTTACTAATAAATTATATTTAGTTTAAAATAATTCATTGCCCACATTTATATTATAATTTTTATTAAGTGTCCGAAATCTTGTGATTCGAAAATCATATTTCCGAATTCATTTGAATTAGAGAACAAATTTTTAAATGTAAATAGAGTTTTTATTATTTAAATTTTGATTTGATTTCTTCAAATTATTTTAGAATTATATTTAGATTTTCTTCAAAGATCAAATTAATTCATATATAATACCAACAAGTATTTTTAATTATAATTAAAATTTTTAAGAAAAATTATTTTACGAGTCCGAATATATATGAATATGGATATTATATAGTTTTACAAGAGTTAATCTTTTTCAAATAATTCTAAAATTTTTAACTTTTGAGACTTATGTTTGACAATGATTTTTATTTACAGTAATATTACTTCCGCCATTATTACAACTATGGTGCCGGATTCTCTTTTGTAGCCCAATAACTATTTATTTGTCAACTTGCCAAATTTATTCAATGTTAATGTAATATTATAACTGTAGAGAACAAATTTGGTAGAGAATTTTACCTCTTATCTTAATTACAGTTTTGCAAAAAAATGTTCTTTTAATATTCAAGCAAACGCTATTGTGTATTTTTCTTTTGAAAAAAAGAAAAAGATTTGTACCAAAGATAAAAGGAACAATAATATATACGTGATAGATTTCTATTGGATAATTTTGTGTTTACATTACATTTTTATTGGATTATTATTTCAATTTCTTTTTAGAAATAATAAAATACATAAATTGTTTCAATAATTTAATTTAATAGAATAATGTTTATCTTATTTGTAGTTTCACCAGAAATAGAACAACAAAGTTTATTTAAGTACAACATAAAATTACAACTTCTGTTTTTTTATCACTTATATAAACAAATTTAGTTTCGAATATTTAACAACATTATTACATCCCGCCAAAAATAAGGTATCCATTTCGTAATCTCTGTACCACGGTGGTTCTCTTCTCTCTCGTTCGCTTCTGCGATGTTCGTCACGATTTGTTTGGTCCATGATCTCTTCAACACTCGATTCCTCATCAACTGCTTCACTCTCGTTTTCACTGCTTTCTAAATCATCAATAAACTCGTTTTCATGATTATTCTGATTGTCAGATCGTTTTCTGATATCCTGAATATGTCTCGGAATTCCGTCTACTTCGTATTTGTTGTGATAATACCCCGACCCCATTGATTTGTACATCGAACATGTTGACTCGGCTTGACATACACTTTCTCTCCTACTTCGAACAATCTACAGTCGTCGCTCATCGGTTCCACGTTTATTTTTTCACCCATTATCCTCCAATTATAGTTAAATAATATATCACTTCGCGATTTAATTTCATCTTTTCTTCTTTTAGGATCTATATTATACCAATATACAGCTTCAGCAATAGCAATATTCGATCTCTCCGCTATTTTTTTATCGTACGGTGACAGCGCTCCACAATACCATTCGTACTACGTCTATGCGCACATCGATAGTCTATCTTAACACTCCATTTAATACACAAGTTTGTTTGAATTTGTAACCTGTAAAAGCTCCTCCATTGTCAACAAGGATTTCTGTGGAAGCTCCATGCTCCATAAATAATTCATCGAGAATTTTTATTACGTCGTCGGCCCCTTCAGTTTTTACTTCTCTCTAAATAGAGAATCGACTGGGTCCACAATTAATTACTGATAAATACACTCTTTTCTTGTAATGAGTATGATCTATAGCCAACCTTTCCCAACATTTGTCTACCGATAATGATGCCTTTTGTGTTTTTATTGGGACGGGATCAATACTGCTACACCGTTGACAGTTTCGAACATCACTCTCAACATCCTTTTTCGACACTTCAATACCTTGTTTTTCTGCTATCAGAAAACTTTTCTCGATCCAAAAATGATGTCGCTCATGACTCTTTCTTGCATCATTTAATTTTCTCTATTGTTGAACAATACAACATTTCCTTTCTGTCCATTTTCTTGCTACTCTAGTTAAGACATTATCTATGATAAATATTGGGTTTTCAATACCTTGATGATGCAGTAGTCTTTAATTTCTTTGAGGCTGTTGGGGTTACTTTTGGTGAACTTTAAATTTTTGATATTTTTTAAAAATCATATTTATATTTTATATAAATTAAAAATAATGTTAGACTAATTAAAAAGAAATAATCTTTTAAATAAAAAATTTAAGTTTATAGATAATATTTTTTACTAATTAAAATAAATAAGATTTTATAAAATATATATTTTATAGGTAACATTTCGACCAATTAAATTGAAA